>JASDQU010174454.1:10216-20747 GCA_032191745.1 Picea mariana | reverse complement strand
ACTTTCCTTGGTCTGTGGTCTCTCATGCTGTTGTAGCTTTGCTACTAAACCTCTGTACTACAAATCAACATTTGTAGCTTCCAAAATTCTGTCTTTAATCTCAGTTCTGTACATGCTAATGGCTGTCGCATGTAATTTGTGCACTTTTCTGCTGAGTGCATCAACCACCTTATTTTCTTTCCCTTTGATATGCTTGATATCAAAGTCATATTCACACAGTAACTCCAGCCATCTGATTTGCCTGGCATTTAAAGTCGGCTGTTCAAATAAATATTTCAGACCGTTGTGGTCTGTTCTTAATTCAAATCTCCTTCCCATGAGGTAATGTCTCCATTTCCTCAATGCGTGGACGATTGCTTCCAGCTCTAAATCGTGAATGGCATAATTCCTTTCATGCTCTTTCAGCTTTCGGGACTCATAACAAATTACAAATCCCTCTTGGCTGAGGACTCCTCCCAGCCCCTCCTTACACACATCGGTGCACACTACGTAATCCTTATTTGGATCTGCAATCTTCAGGATTGGAGCACTCGTTAGAAACTGCTTCAATCGCTGGAAGCTTCTCTCACATTCTTCAGTCCACTGGAACTTCTTCTCCTTCCTTTGCAAGGAAGTGATAGAATGAGCTATCTTTGATAATCCGTCTATGAACCTTCTGTAGTAGCCTGCCAGACCCATAAAAGATCTAACTTCTGCCACATTCCTTGGCGCTGGCCATTCTCGGATGGCCTCAACCTTTTCAGGATCCACCGCGATCCCATCTTTAGATATAATGTGTCCCAAGTAATGAATCAACCTTTGATAAAATGAGCACTTGCTCAGTTTTGCGTACAGCTGGTGTTCTCTCAACACCTGCAGCACCATTCTCAGGTGTTGCTCATGTTCTTCCTCTGTCTTGGAATACACCAAGATATCATCCAGGAAGACTATGACAAACTCGTCCAAATAATATCTGAACACTCCATTCATTAAGCACATGAAAACAGCAGGCGCGTTGGAAAGCCCAAATGGCACCACCGTGAACTCATAATGACCGTACCTTGTTCTAAAGGCGGTCTTGTTGATGTCCTCATCATTTATTCTCACTTGGTGGTATCCAGATCTGAGATCTATTTTTGAAAATATTTTCGCATCCTTCAACTGATCAAAAAGATCAGCAATCCTTGGCAGAGGGTACTTGTTCTTGACAATGACCTTATTCAACCGTCGAAAATCAATGCACAGTCTCAACGTCCCATCTTTCTTCTTCACGAATAGGACTGGGGCTCCCCACGGTGACATGCTGGGGTGAATGTAACCTTTCTTTAGTAGTTCTTCGAGCTGCAATTGCAACTCTTTCAGCTCTGGCGTACTCATTCTATAAGGAGCCTTCGAAACTGGAGCTGCTCCCAGCATCAAATTTATAGAAAAATCGATGTCCCTCTTTGGAGGTAGTCTAGGTACCTCCTGAAATACGTCCTTAAATTCTTTGAGTACCTTGTGGTCTTCCAGATTCCTGACTACATCTCGGGATGCTTCTTCCACCCGAGCTACAAATAATTGACAGCCTTTCCGGTAACATTTCTTCAGCTGCATGGCTGAGATTTCTCTAACAGCCACGGCTCTAGGAATTCCTTGGACTGTTACCTGATTTCCCTCTTCATTCAGGCATGTAAACCTCTTGTTATGGCAGTCCAAAAGGGCATGGTGCTGGTCCAACCAGTCCATCCCAATTAAGCAATCGTATGAGCCTAAAGGCAGGATGTTCAATTCAGCCTTGGTGCTCATTCCTTTCATGTCTACTGAACAGGACTTAACCAATTCAATGACCTTCCTTTTGGTTCTTGTGGCCAACTTCACTAGCCAAGTCTTTTCATGTTTGCTTCTCGTTAGATGCAAACTGTCCACCATTCTAGGATCTACATAACTATGGCTAGCCCTTGAATCAATTAAAATAACAAGTGGTTGGTTGTTGATCGTACCTTCCACTTCAATCATGTGCGATTGAAATTCTGCTTGCTTGTTGTCCAGGGATGCGTAGATCCTTGGCATTCTGCTGCTCATATCCTCCACTATTTCAGCTTGCTGAACAGTATGGACCGTTCTCGCTTTATCTTTTTTGTGGGGGTAGTCTCTGTACCTATGATTCCCTTTACAACCCCAACACTCCATAGGTGGCGGTCGTGGCATCTGCTCACTCCCTTCAACTTTCCTGGGCTCCCTAAAAGATGACTGTCCCCAAGGACTGTTTTTGAAAAAGGGAGGCCTGTTTCCCTTCTGCCTCTGTTCTTTTTTAATCCTCTTCTGGTCATCCCAAGCCTTCCGAAAGGTAGGCTTTTCTCCTTGCTGTTCGTATAGACATTTCTCCCTTCTTATGGTTTCTTCCATGGTCTTAGGATCGTCATACTGAATCTTTTCACCAATGGAAGGTGGTAGTCCACTCAGATACCTCTGAATTTTGACAGCCTCATCCTTGATGAATGAAACATACTTCGGTAGTTCCAGAAAACTTCGTTCATACTCATCAATAGTCATGCTTCCCAACTTGAGTTCGAAGAACTCCTTCATCTTTCTGTCATAATACCTTTTAGTTAGGTATTTCTTCTCGAAATACCTCTTAAATTCCTTCCAAGTGACCTCTTTCTCTCTGATGTGTTGCATCTGCACAAACTGATCCCACCACATGGATGTTTTTCCTTTCAGTTGATACATTGCAATTCTTCCTTCTGCATGGGCAGAATAATTCTACAGTTGGAAATATTTCCTCATGCCAAGCAACCATGTCTCGACATCTTCCTCCTTCTTATGTTCTCCATCAAATGTTGGAGGCTTAATCTTGTTCATCTCCCCTTTCAATTCATCCTTTCCAGATTTTCGGTGTTTTCTGGTAGGGGACGGGCTTGAACTACTATGTGTCTCCTTGCTAGAATGCTTCGGGGAGAGACGATAATGTCTGTTACCACTCCTCGATCTTCTTCTCCTCTCAGGGGTTTTGACACTTCTTGATCTGCTTGTGTCACTTCCTTTTTCCAATTTCTTTTCTATTCTTTCCAGGCTCTTCAACATTTTAAAGTTGAATTCACCCTGCCGATCCCTAATTTTCATGAGCTTTCGGCTATCAGCTAGGCGAGCCTGGGCATCTTTCTGCAATCTTTCGATGAGTTGCATCATATGTTCTTCCTTATCCATCTCTTTTCCGTGCCCATTAGAGTTTGTTCCTTCGACTCCTGGGTTGCCATCCCTTCCTACCTTTTTGTCCTCTGTTTCGGATGCAATCTGCACCTTTTTCCACTCCATACTTGACGTTGGTTAACTGGAATCCTGAATCTCGTTGAACTCTACACACACACTGTGCAATTCAATTCAAAGTTTGTCAGGACATTAAAACCTCACGAACAACCACAACATTTATAAACCAATATGAACAAGAACAAAAGGTGTTTTGATCCAAATAAGTTTTCTGAGCTCTCGTTGGGCTTTGCAAATTTCGGGACTTCGGAACTTCGGAATCTCGGTCCACGAAGATCCAACAGTTAAATATTCGTAACCAAAGTCACCCCTTTTGCAACTCGTGATCTCGCGAGTTCGTGAGTCGAAGACACTCGACTCATTTCCTCTAACGCCGATACCTGAGATGCAACACGGGTATGGTTCCCTCTTCACTAGCGTCTGCTACGCATGACCGTAGTCTGGGCTAAGTGCTATCACTCTTCACTACTCGTACCTTCGCGAGTTGTGGCGTCCAACCTTGGCACCTCCCTTTCACGAAACCCTGAGAAGCGATATTGACTTTTCTCCTCGCGTTCTCGCTACTCGTGACTTTGCGAGTTTCAATGTCGAGCTCCCGTGCTCTTATCTCGCGAGTCCCCGAAATCACGATTTACTTTATTCTCCGGGCCCACAGCACAACTGTCGCCCTTCTCCACCGTGGCACGTGGTACGTTCAAGAGGGTCCACGTCGCTTTTAAGGACGTCATCGGGTCCCACCACTCTCGCCTGTCTTCTCGACTCACTGGCACGTGGTATGCATGCATGCGTCCACATCCAATCCAAGCATGGAATCCAACGGTCAGATCCCCTCCTCAGATCAACGACGTAGATCTTTTCGGCATTTCGGGGTTTCGGGCATCGGGAATTCGTGCACTCCACATCTCGAACCTCCATCTGCCGAAATCTTGAAATCACTGTTTACTAACTACGTGATCCAATGGTCAAGTTCTTCTCCCCATGATCTACAATGTACATTTTTTTTTTCGGCGTTTCGGAGTTTTCGAGAGTTCACGTATCGTGATTCCCACACTCCTGTGCGATTCAAAAGGGATTTAAACCCTACGTATACTCTCCAGATCCGATAGTCACGAGGGCTCACCTTCCCTCCCGAACTGATCCTAAGGTTCTAACACTATTAGTGTGGAAACCTATCTCCCCGTGGTCATAGACCACACCAGCTGCGGTTTCACATGCCGCTAAACCTCCTAAGCTTAAAACTCATCAAGTAACTCCTTGACACTTCGGAGAAAACTAGCGTCCGAAATTGGCCTTCCATACCCAATTTCCCTTGTACTCTCGATCCAAAGACCGCTCCACTGGCCCATCTAGGCTCAGTGTCGAAACCTTGGCTCTGATACCAAACTGTAGCACACCTATTCTGCTACTGAGGCATAATTGCTCTTAAAGAAGACTATAACACCACTCTGTACGTAACTCATACAGGTATTATATAATCCACATGCYTTTAAACAAATAAACACATTCTAMAYAGAGTATTCATACGAATTACTRCAATAATCAATAATCAATACTATTTAATATTAATTCATAAACACAGTGGAATTCATGATAAAATAAGCAGCACAGTCATGCAAAACATAATTAAAGCATAAACAAGTACTTATCTTTGAAACAGTGGTAGTTCCACCAACCAAGTGCAGGCCTTCCATGAATCTCCTAGCCTTAGACCACGCTGCTCATCAGCTCAGCAGTGGGTCACCCCCGAGCTGGGACTAAGCTCCACCCCAAGACAAGGAATCCTAGGCTAGGCTGAGGTTACAGGAAAATAGCACACAGCCCCAAGGATGGAATTCTCTCCCAGGAACCTCCCACGCTCACTGCCCACAGACCCTCATTCCCCACATGCCTGTCCCACCCCAAGAGTATACACCTTCTCTGTCACCTGGACAGTCCTTTGATTGCTAATCTCCCTTGCCTTGGGTTATAGGAACAGGCCAGATCGAAAGTCTCCGGGCTCTATGGCAGCTACAAGGTTCCTTCCAGGAGTTCTCTCCTTCCTCTGCGCACTCTCTCACCTGGAGGGAGTCGCCCATAGGTCCAATAACCCGTTCTTCCAACTTCAACCACCTCTCTCACCTGGAGAGAATGTTGTACAAATTGGCCAACAAGACACACAGGCTCAAACACTACATGTCCACCACAATCAACGTAAAATCAGACACGAACACCCCAGGGAAGCTCCAGACAGGTGCAACAACATAACCAGGCTTAGCAGGGATGGGACACTTCCATTTTCTCAATTTGGCAACACAGAATAGACTCACACTCTGGATTCTCAGAGATGCGTGACGAGTCGTCCACGCAGGGGTCGATGCAGACTCCCCGGTTTAGAACAGAGAAGGGTGTACCAGCTCTCCCAAGAAAACACAGAATCTTTCCCAAAATCAACACAGGGTTCTCATTCAGGGAATATACATACGGGTTTTCTCAGAGCCAGACATGGACTTTTCGAATCACAGGGATGCACGAAGGTTCTCTGCAGGATTCGGGTTGGTCGTACTCTCCAGGGCTCCGTACACGTTCAGGCAATCGGGTAGAATGGAGGAAGAACCCTTCTCACGTCTCACCCTGGATGTTTTATTTGCATGCGTCAGGGTTGACACTTGTCACCCATGGAACTGCATGCATTCCACCAGCACGCATCACCCTTGTACATCCTCCCCTTGCCAGAAACTTAGGATAAAACATAAAATGCACATGTCTTTTTGGGATAATATTAAAATATTATTCCCAGGCTTAAGCCCCCTCGGCTTAGTCCCCAAGCTCAACACTTAGCCCCTTTCCCACCTTCCAGCCCCTAATTCCTTGCCCACTCTGTGGATGCTCAGTCCCCCTTTACTCATTCATCGTGGTCGGTTTGCACCTGGCGGTGTTTACAATTTTATTAAATGTTCTGCATACAAACAAGTACAAAATCAGGCCCTTGGCCTCCAACCCCTTAGGTTATCTGGCCTAACAATCACATAAGCCACCAACTTATAAAAACTTGGCTCACTAGCCTATAAAACATAATTAAAATTTCTTTCAGAACATGGTTTGCAACGGGGCTCAGCCTTGGGGACACTACAGTGAATCTAGAGAATGCCAGAACTGTTCAAAACCATTCCACTCATATGCATGGAAAATTCTCTTACTCTCATCATTTAGCTTCGCCTTGTGGAAACTCAATTGAGAATGAGTATACCTCTCTTTAACTTTAATATGATATATATTAAAATCCATGATGGGTTGTTCAACATGTCTCTCATCATTCTTGAACATGAATATATATTCAAGAGTTCTTTCCCGTGAGTATTTCCTTATGGATTATACCTCCACTGCTCACATCTTTGATATAGGTATTTTATAGACTTAATATGACCACTTAGGGGTATATTGATCTCAATTTCCACATAAAATGCATTATTCTTCTCTGCATCATTGAAGTTCTGGATTAGAGGCCCGATAACAGGTTGGCATTGCCATTGATGTCATTCATAATTTTTGCTTCCATTCAATGTCTACACAGAAAAGGAGCCTTGGTTTATGTAACGACCCCAGTTTCTCAATATCAATTTAATACAAATTCCATTCTCAGTTCTAAAAGAGTAACAACTATACCGATACTTCATAGCCTCCATTGGGTATTTGGAAACCCTGTATTGCAAATATGGAAGATTCTCCCAACTACACATGGTTCCTTCACTGAGATCAAGCATCCTCACATTGTATATTGTTCCATCATCTTCTGCTCTAATTCTAGTGAAGGAAAATATACAATCATAATTATCATCCAACACAAACTCTACACATGTGTGCAATTTTCCAGGTATTGCACGTGTTGGAAGCCTCCACAGAGCATAGTGATAATTGTAAACCCAGAGAGAAAGATAACTATTTGAGTATTTCCAGCTTGGAATACAGTATATAACAAGGGATTTGGATAGGATATGATGGTGGATACTGGAATATGGTGGAAAATGATGTGTGAGGGCATTGACCCAAGTTCGATTCAATGTCATTAAATCCGAAAAATTATACCACGAAAATCGTGTTAGGACTTCACCAAGAACATCATAATTGTGGAGCCCCTCTATTAAACGATATGGAAAGAGAAAAAAATAAATTAAATACATATAAAAAAATACATCCTCATAAATATAAAGACATACATACCAGTAATGACGTGATTGGAATTGGGAGGAGGTTCCTCTAAAGGAGATCCTTCTTTTTCTTCGGCATGATTGTCATTTTTCCCCTCCTGTTTTTGTTCAAACATATTCTTTTCCACATGAATATCCATTTTACCTGTGCACAATTAGATTATAAGAAACATCATCTGCAATTAGATTATATAAAATCACCTGTTCAATTTCAACTTTAATTTGTACGAGTATGAGCAAAAATTATTTTTCTTTGTGGGTAAATTACTCATATCATATATATTGTTGTTCCTCCTTGATATGTTAAAAACATTTGAGGTTTCAAGATTATTTGTTGGCTCGTATATTTAGGTTCAATATTATTTGTCAACCCTTATATTTGAGGCATTCAACGGGATAGACTTTGTTCTATATTATTTGGATGTTCCTAACCTACACTTGAGAGACTTTACTTTATATTAGTTGGATGCCCATTTGTAATTTTAGAATGAGTCAAAATTTTTGAAATAAATTGAAATATCCTCGCTTATAGTGGCATTGGGCAGTTTCGTTGCATTAGTGCACATGGACACATTCTTCAGACAAGACGCCTTGGCAAGAAGGCAAGGCTCACATTTTGGGGGTTTCCTTAGAAGGAAGACTTCAGACGATGCCTTGGTCCATTGGAAAGACAATGCGAACATGTTGTAGAGATTGGGGTAACCCTATGGATAGATATGGTGCTTTGCAAATAGGGTGTAGAGACTTGGGTGCTTTGATGGATGGAAAAGGCACATTGCGAACGAATCAAGTTGGACGTACCAAGGAGTGGGGAAGACTTGGATAGAGACTTGAGGAGTTAGAATGTTGAGACTTATATGGACTAGCTAAGTGGGTGCTTTGCACTTGGGGTCGTGAAAGATGTCGAGCGTACTCCCTTTGAGACCCATTCATTGGGAATGTGCCTTGGGCACACATGGATGCAAACAGGGGTTGTGGATGGATGAACAAACTTGGCATGCTCGAGATGAATTGGTGGCCAGGGAGACCTAGGCATGGACGACTTGGCTGGATGAATGAATTGTGGGCTTGAGATGACTTGGAGGTGGACCTGATGTAACATAAAAGTTTTGTGGCACGAGTTGAATTGGGTCCACCCTCATGAGATGCGACTTGCCAAGTGATGGAAAAGGCATGTATAAGTATGGAGACACCCTATGGATCTAAGTCATTGATCAATTAATCATTGAAACAAGGAATCAATCGATCACCAAGAACGTGAAAGGTAAGGATTCTTGTGGTTGTTCCAAGAAGTGGTGTGATGGGGCGACTGGTATTGTCTTGGTGAGGTGGAGATTGGAATAGGTTTGTGGAGATAGTCCTGCGTAATTTCTTATATTTGTTTGTACAAATTCATGTGGCAGTTCTAAGAATGAGGTTGGTTTGTCTTATTTACTTTCTATTGTTATATTTGGGCTGCAGGTAGGGTTGTTCCCTCCCCATTGTATTGCATTGTATTGTTTCATATGTAACATTCTTCTATATGGAATAAAAGGGTGTTAGGCACTAGCTTGGTGCCACTTTTTATCACTTGGTATTTTCCTTGGGATGTATCAAGGAAACCCCAAGGTAACCATTTCAACCTACTTTAGACTGTATTTCTGACCTAATACAATTAGAGAGGGATCTCTCAATAGCCAAAGGCTTTCACACAGAGATATTCAATATTCACACTCAGAAGGTTAGCTTTCTAGTAGGAACAATTTTTTTTTATAGAAGATGGTAAGACAAGCAAGAGGGGGTACGATTGGGCAATGGAGTATAATTTGAATCTTAAATACTTTTGGTTTCAACTTATCTGAATTCTACTAATAATCTACGAGGCATATCAAGTATTATGTTCAGGAAATATGGATAAATAATGGTACAGGATAGGAGAACAAGCCCACTACAATAGAAGCATTAAAACAATGAATTTCTATTGCAGCTTTAGTCAAGATAAACAATGAGTGACTGCTGAAAACAAAGCAATGAAAGAAAGTGAATTCTAAAATCAAGAAATCGTTTAACATAACATAATACAATCTATATGAAGAGGCATTTATATAATGAATCTTTGTTATGTACTCTTAGATCATATTAGGAATAAGAACACATTTATGAAAGATGAAAAAAGGAAAAAATGTCGGACAATAACACTCTAATGAATCTTAGAAAAGTAGCAGAGCAACTTTTGCATTCACTTGCTAAAGGATAAACAAATCATCTCATCATACAAAAGCCTCTCTCCAAATGAGATTCCAACCCTTCTATGCTCTTGTACAATAAATATATAGAAATATAATTCCTTTCCAGATCACCAATTCAAACTCCAACCCCTTTCCCAAAATAGAAACAACTACAAACAGAAAATGACACATTTTAACTAACTTCCTGCTTTTCAGGAGGCAAAATTCTGAAAACTAGGCTTCACAATTACACTTGTAATTCTCAAAATATAATAGTTATGTAAAATATGAGAACGATTTTTGTATATAATATCCTTATAAAGAAAAAACTCTCTCGGTTTGTTGAATATCATCCCCAGCTGGCCAGAATACGTGTCGCAAAAACATGTCTCAAATAGGAAATCATGAAAACCGAAAAAAAAGGCTCAAATATTCCTTCGAATCTCCCAATCTGTGACACCTGTGTGAAAAATGAAAAAGGTTAATTTTCTTGGGTCTGTGATTAACAATAAAATCCTTTGTGTTTTGAAAATTCATCCTGGTTCACTCAGAAATCCTTCTGGAAGTCAACTGGTCAAAAATACCAATGCAACAATCCTAGAACAAAGTTACCGCAGTGTATTCCGTAGCGCATTTCATAGCTCATTTCATAGCACATTTTGTAGTGCATGTCTCAGTTCGTATTGCCTGAGACAGTTCATAGCACCAAAGGAGAATCAAGTATCCAAACCCTTCCTGACCTCCAAACAAGACAAAAAATCTCATGGAGTACCTGATGGCTATGAGGTTGATGTTGGTAACTTCATATTTGCACTATGATGCCTACAACCTATCCAACCTACAACCCTATTCTTCCACCAGTTCACAGCGCCAATTTGTAGCGCTAGATCAAACATAGATTAAAATTTAGAC
>JASDQU010174454.1:0-10196 GCA_032191745.1 Picea mariana | reverse complement strand
GTCTAAATTTTAATCTATGTTTGATCTAGCGCTACAAATTGGCGCTGTGAACTGGTGGAAGAATAGGGTTGTAGGTTGGATAGGTTGTAGGCATCATAGTGCAAATATGAAGTTACCAACATCAACCTCATAGCCATCAGGTACTCCATGAGATTTTTTGTCTTGTTTGGAGGTCAGGAAGGGTTTGGATACTTGATTCTCCTTTGGTGCTATGAACTGTCTCAGGCAATACGAACTGAGACATGCACTACAAAATGTGCTATGAAATGAGCTATGAAATGCGCTACGGAATACACTGCGGTAACTTTGTTCTAGGATTGTTGCATTGGTATTTTTGACCAGTTGACTTCCAGAAGGATTTCTGAGTGAACCAGGATGAATTTTCAAAACACAAAGGATTTTATTGTTAATCACAGACCCAAGAAAATTAACCTTTTTCATTTTTCACACAGGTGTCACAGATTGGGAGATTCGAAGGAATATTTGAGCCTTTTTTTTCGGTTTTCATGATTTCCTATTTGAGACATGTTTTTGCGACACGTATTCTGGCCAGCTGGGGATGATATTCAACAAACCGAGAGAGTTTTTTCTTTATAAGGATATTATATACAAAAATCGTTCTCATATTTTACATAACTATTATATTTTGAGAATTACAAGTGTAATTGTGAAGCCTAGTTTTCAGAATTTTGCCTCCTGAAAAGCAGGAAGTTAGTTAAAATGTGTCATTTTCTGTTTGTAGTTGTTTCTATTTTGGGAAAGGGGTTGGAGTTTGAATTGGTGATCTGGAAAGGAATTATATTTCTATATATTTATTGTACAAGAGCATAGAAGGGTTGGAATCTCATTTGGAGAGAGGCTTTTGTATGATGAGATGATTTGTTTATCCTTTAGCAAGTGAATGCAAAAGTTGCTCTGCTACTTTTCTAAGATTCATTAGAGTGTTATTGTCCGACATTTTTTCCTTTTTTCATCTTTCATAAATGTGTTCTTATTCCTAATATGATCTAAGAGTACATAACAAAGATTCATTATATAAATGCCTCTTCATATAGATTGTATTATGTTATGTTAAACGATTTCTTGATTTTAGAATTCACTTTCTTTCATTGCTTTGTTTTCAGCAGTCACTCATTGTTTATCTTGACTAAAGCTGCAATAGAAATTCATTGTTTTAATGCTTCTATTGTAGTGGGCTTGTTCTCCTATCCTGTACCATTATTTATCCATATTTCCTGAACATAATACTTGATATGCCTCGTAGATTATTAGTAGAATTCAGATAAGTTGAAACCAAAAGTATTTAAGATTCAAATTATACTCCATTGCCCAATCGTACCCCCTCTTGCTTGTCTTACCATCTTCTATAAAAAAAAATTGTTCCTACTAGAAAGCTAACCTTCTGAGTGTGAATATTGAATATCTCTGTGTGAAAGCCTTTGGCTATTGAGAGATCCCTCTCTAATTGTATTAGGTCAGAAATACAGTCTAAAGTAGGTTGAAATGGTTACCTTGGGGTTTCCTTGATACATCCCAAGGAAAATACCAAGTGATAAAAAGTGGCACCAAGCTAGTGCCTAACACCCTTTTATTCCATATAGAAGAATGTTACATATGAAACAATACAATGCAATACAATGGGGAGGGAACAACCCTACCTGCAGCCCAAATATAACAATAGAAAGTAAATAAGACAAACCAACCTCATTCTTAGAACTGCCACATGAATTTGTACAAACAAATATAAGAAATTACGCAGGACTATCTCCACAAACCTATTCCAATCTCCACCTCACCAAGACAATACCAGTCGCCCCATCACACCACTTCTTGGAACAACCACAAGAATCCTTACCTTTCACGTTCTTGGTGATCGATTGATTCCTTGTTTCAATGATTAATTGATCAATGACTTAGATCCATAGGGTGTCTCCATACTTATACATGCCTTTTCCATCACTTGGCAAGTCGCATCTCATGAGGGTGGACCCAATTCAACTCGTGCCACAAAACTTTTATGTTACATCAGGTCCACCTCCAAGTCATCTCAAGCCCACAATTCATTCATCCAGCCAAGTCGTCCATGCCTAGGTCTCCCTGGCCACCAATTCATCTCGAGCATGCCAAGTTTGTTCATCCATCCACAACCCCTGTTTGCATCCATGTGTGCCCAAGGCACATTCCCAATGAATGGGTCTCAAAGGGAGTACGCTCGACATCTTTCACGACCCCAAGTGCAAAGCACCCACTTAGCTAGTCCATATAAGTCTCAACATTCTAACTCCTCAAGTCTCTATCCAAGTCTTCCCCACTCCTTGGTACGTCCAACTTGATTCGTTCGCAATGTGCCTTTTCCATCCATCAAAGCACCCAAGTCTCTACACCCTATTTGCAAAGCACCATATCTATCCATAGGGTTACCCCAATCTCTACAACATGTTCGCATTGTCTTTCCAATGGACCAAGGCATCGTCTGAAGTCTTCCTTCTAAGGAAACCCCCAAAATGTGAGCCTTGCCTTCTTGCCAAGGCGTCTTGTCTGAAGAATGTGTCCATGTGCACTAATGCAACGAAACTGCCCAATGCCACTATAAGCGAGGATATTTCAATTTATTTCAAAAATTTTGACTCATTCTAAAATTACAAATGGGCATCCAACTAATATAAAGTAAAGTCTCTCAAGTGTAGGTTAGGAACATCCAAATAATATAGAACAAAGTCTATCCCGTTGAATGCCTCAAATATAAGGGTTGACAAATAATATTGAACCTAAATATACGAGCCAACAAATAATCTTGAAACCTCAAATGTTTTTAACATATCAAGGAGGAACAACAATATATATGATATGAGTAATTTACCCACAAAGAAAAATAATTTTTGCTCATACTCGTACAAATTAAAGTTGAAATTGAACAGGTGATTTTATATAATCTAATTGCAGATGATGTTTCTTATAATCTAATTGTGCACAGGTAAAATGGATATTCATGTGGAAAAGAATATGTTTGAACAAAAACAGGAGGGGAAAAATGACAATCATGCCGAAGAAAAAGAAGGATCTCCTTTAGAGGAACCTCCTCCCAATTCCAATCACGTCATTACTGGTATGTATGTCTTTATATTTATGAGGATGTATTTTTTTATATGTATTTAATTTATTTTTTTCTCTTTCCATATCGTTTAATAGAGGGGCTCCACAATTATGATGTTCTTGGTGAAGTCCTAACACGATTTTCGTGGTATAATTTTTCGGATTTAATGACATTGAATCGAACTTGGGTCAATGCCCTCACACATCATTTTCCACCATATTCCAGTATCCACCATCATATCCTATCCAAATCCCTTGTTATATACTGTATTCCAAGCTGGAAATACTCAAATAGTTATCTTTCTCTCTGGGTTTACAATTATCACTATGCTCTGTGGAGGCTTCCAACACGTGCAATACCTGGAAAATTGCACACATGTGTAGAGTTTGTGTTGGATGATAATTATGATTGTATATTTTCCTTCACTAGAATTAGAGCAGAAGATGATGGAACAATATACAATGTGAGGATGCTTGATCTCAGTGAAGGAACCATGTGTAGTTGGGAGAATCTTCCATATTTGCAATACAGGGTTTCCAAATACCCAATGGAGGCTATGAAGTATCGGTACAGTTGTTATTCTTTTAGAACTGAGAATGGCATTTGTATTAAATTGATATTGAGCAACTGGGGTCGTTACATAAACCAAGGCTCCTTTTCTGTGTGGACATTGAATGGAAGAAAAAATTATGAATGACATCAATGGCAATGCCAACCTGTTATCGGGCCTCTAATCTAGAACTTCAATGATGCAAAGAAGAATAATGCATTTTATGTGGAAATTGAGATCAATATACCCCTAAGTGGTCATATTAAGTCTATAAAATACTTATATCAAAGATGTGAGCAGTGGAGGTATAATCCATAAGGAAATACTCACAGGAAAGAACTCTTGAATATATATTCATGTTCAAGAATGATGAGAGACATGTTGAACAACCCATCATGGATTTTAATATATATCATATTAAAGTTAAAGAGAGGTATACTCATTCTCAATTGAGTTTCCACAAGGCGAAGCTAAATGATGAGAGTAAGATAATTTTCCATGCATATGAGTGGAATGGTTTTGAATAGTTCTGGCATTCTCTAGATTCACTGTAGTGTCCCCAAGGTCGAGCCCCGTTGCAAACCATGTTCTGAAAAAAATTGTAATTATGTTTTATAGGCTGGTGAGCCAAGTTTTTATAAGTTGGTGGCTTATGTGATTGTTAGGCCAGATAACCTAAGGGGTTGGAGGCCAAGGCCCTGATTTTGTACTTGTATGTGTGCAGAACATTTAATAAAATTGTAAACACCGCCAGGTGCAGACCGACCACGATGAATGAGTGAAGGGGGACTGAGCATCCACAGAGTGGGCAAGGAATTAGGGGCTGGAAGGTGGGAAAGGGGCTAAGTGTTGAGCTTGGGGACTAATCCGAGGGGGGCTTAAGCCTGGGAATAATATTTTAATATTATCCCAAAAAGACATGTGCATTTTATGTTTTATCCTAAGTTTCTGGCAAGGGGAGGATGTACAAGGGTGATGCGTGCTGGTGGAACGCATGCAGTTCCATGGGTGACAAGTGTCAACCCTGACACATGCGAATAAAACAGCCAAGGTGAACCGTGAGAAGGGTTCTTCCTCCATTCTACCTGATTGCCTGAATGCGTACGGACCCCTGGAGAGTACGACCAACCCGACTCCTGCAGAGAACGTTCGTGCATCCCTGTGATTCGAAAAGTCTGTGTCTGGCTCTGAGAAAACCCATATGTATATTCCCTGAACGAGAAGCCTGTGTTGATTTTGGGAAAGAGTATGTGTTTTCTCGGGAGAGCCGGTACACCCTTCTCTGTTCTAAACTGGGGAGTCTGCATCGACCCCTGCGTGGACGACTCGTCACGCATCCCTGAGAATCCAGAGTGTGAGTCTATTCTTTGTTGCCAAATTGAGAAAATGGAAGTGTCCCATCCCTACTAAGCCTGGTTATGTTGTTGCACCTATCTGGAGCTGCCCTGGGGTGTTCGTGTCTGATTTTGCGTTGATTGTGGTGGACGTGTAGTGTTTGAGACTGTGTGGCTTGTTGGCCAATTTGTACAACATTCTCTCCAGGTGAGAGAGGTGGTTGAAGTTGGAAGAACAGGTTGTTGGACCTATGGGCGACTCCCTCCAGGTGAGAGAGTGCGCAGAGGAAGGAGAGAACTCCTGGAAGGAACCTTGTAGCTGCCATAGAGCCCGGAGACTTTCGATCTGGCATGTTCCTGTAACCCAAGGCAAGGGATATTAGCAGCCGAAGGACTGTCCAGGTGACAGAGAAGGTGTATACTCTTGGGGTGGGACAGGCATGTGGGGAATGAGGGTCTGCGGGCAGTGAGCATGGGAGGTTCCTGGGAGGGAATTCCATCCTTGGGGCTGTGTGCTATTTTCCTGTAACCTCAGCCTAGCCTAGGATTCCTTGTCTTGGGGTGTAGCTTAGTCCCAGCTCGGGGGTGACCCACTGCTGAGCTGATGAGAAGTGTGGTCTAAGGCTGGGAGGTTCGTGGAAGGCCTGCACTTGGTTGGTGGAACTACCACTGTTTCAAAGATAAGTACCTGTTTATGCTTTAATTATGTTTTGCATGACTGTGCTGCTTATTTTATCATGAATTCCACTGTGTTTATGAATTAATATTAAATAGTATTGATTATTGATTATTGCAGTAATTCGTATGAATACTCTATGTAGAATGTGTTTATTTGTTTAAAAGCATGTGGATTATATAATACCTGTATGAGTTACGTACAGAGTGGTGTTATAGTCTTCTTTAAGAGCAATTATGCCTCAGTAGCAGAATAGGTGTGCTACAGTTTGGTATCAGAGCCAAGGTTTCGACACTGAGCCTAGATGGGCCAGTGGAACGGTCTTTGGATCGAGAGTACGAGGGAAATTGGGTATGGAAGGCCAATTTCGGACGTTGGTTTGCTCCAAAGTGTCAAGGAGTTACTTGATGAGTTTTAAGCTCAGAAGGTTTAGCGGCATGTGAAACCGCAGCTGGTGTAGTCTATGACCACGGGGAGATAGGTTTCCACATTGATAGTGTTAGAACTTTAGGATCGGTTCGGGAGGGAAGGTGAGCCCTCGTGACTATCGGATCTGGAGAGTATGCGTAGGGTTTAAATCCCTTTTTAATCGCACAAGAGTGTGGGAATCGCGATACGTGAACTCTCAAAAACTATGAAACGCCGAAAAAAAAATCTACACTGTAGATCATGGGGAGAAGAACTTGACCATTGGATCACGTAGTTAGTAAACAGTGATTTCAGGATTTCGGCAGATGGAGGTTCGAGATGTGGAGTGCACGAACTCCCGATGCTCGAAACCCCGAAATGCCGAAAATATCTACGTTGTTGATCTGAGGAGGGGATCTGACCATTGGATTCCATGCTTGGATTGGACGTGGACGCATGCATGCATACCACGTGCCAGTGAGTCTAGAAGACAGGCGAGAGTGGTGGGACCCGATGACGTCGTTAAAAGCGACGTGGACCCTCTTGAACGTACCACGTGCCACGGTGGAGAAGGGTGACAGTTGTGCCGTGGGCCCGGAGAATAAAGTAAATCGTGATTTCGGGGACTCGCGAGATAAGAGCACAGGAGCTCGACATTGAAACTCGCAAAGTCACGAGTAGCGAGAACGCGAGGAGAAAAGTCAATATCGCTTCTCGGGGTTTCATGAAAGGGAGGTGCCAAGGTTGGATGCCACAACTCGTGAAGGTACGAGTAGCGAAGAGTGATAGAACTTAGCCCAGACTACGGTCATGTGTAGCAGACACTAGCGAGGAGGGAACCATACCCGTGTTGCATCTCAGGTATCAGCGTTAGAGGAAATGAGTCGAGGGTCTTCGACTCACGAACTCGTGAGATCGCGAGTTGCAAAAGGGGTGACTTTGGTAACGAATATTTAACTGTTGGATCTTCGTGGACCGAGATTCCGAAGTTTCGAAGTCCCGAAATTTGCAGAGCCCAACGAGAGCTCAGAAAACTTATTTGGATCAAAACGCCTTTTGTTCTTGTTCATATTGGTTTATAAATGTTGTGGTTGTTCGTGAGGTTTTAATGGCCTGACAAACTTCGAATTGAATTGCACAGTGTGTGAAGAGTTCAACGAGATTCAGGATTCCAGTTAACCAACGTCGAGTATGGAGTGGGAAAAGGTGCAGATTGCATCCGAAACAGAGGACAAAAGGGTAGGAAGGGATGGCAACCCAGGAGTCGAAGGAACAAACTCTAATGGGCATGGAAAGAGATGGATAAGGAAGAACATATGATGCAACTCATCGAAAGATGCCCAGGCTCGCCTAGCTGATAGCCGAAAGCTCATGAAAATTAGGGATCGGCAGGGTGAATTCAACTTAAAAATGTTGAAAAGCCTGGAAAGAATAGAAAAGAAATTGGAAAAAGGAAGTGACACAAGCAGATCAAGAAGTGTCAGAACCCCTGAGAGGAAAAGAAGATCGAGGAGTGGTAACAGACATTATCGTCTCTCCCCAAAGCATTCTGGCAAGGAGACACATAGTAGTTCAAGCCCGTCCCCTACCAGAAAACACCGAAAATCTGGAAAGGATGAATTGAAAGGGGAGATGAACAAGATTAAGCCTCCAACATTTGATGGAGAACATAAGAAGGAGGAAGATGCCGAAACATGGTTGCTTGGAATGAGGAGATATTTCCAACTGTAAAATTATTCCGCCCATGCAGAAGGAAGAATTGAAATGTATCAACTGAAAGGAAAAGCATCCATGTGGTGGGATCAGTTTGTGCAGGTGCAACACATCAGAGAGAAAGAGGTCACTTGGAAGGAATTTAAGAGGTATNCCATTGGTGACAAGATTCAGTATGACGATCCTAAGACCATGGAAGAAACCATAAGAAGGGAGAAATGTCTATACGAACAGCAAGGAGAAAAGCCTACCTTTCAGAAGGCTTGGGATGACCAGAAGAGGATTAAAAAAGAACAGAGGCAGAAGGGAAACAGGCCTCCCTTTTTCAGAAACAGTCCTTGGGGACAGTCATCTTTTAGGGAGCCCAGGAAAGTTGAAGGGAGTGAGCAGATGCCACGACCGCAACCTATGGAGTGTTGGGGCTGTAAAGGGAATCATAGGTACAGAGACTGCCCCCACAAAAAAGATAAAGCGAGAACGGTCCATACTGCTCAACAAGCTGAAACAGTGGAGGATATGAGCAGCAGAATGCCAAGGATCTATGCATCCCTGGACAACAAGCAAGCAGAATTTCAATCGCACATGATTGAAGTGGAAGGTACGATCAACAACTGACCACTTGTTATTTTAATTGATTCAAGGGCTGGCCATAGTTATGTAGATCCTAGAATGGTGGACAGTTTGCATCTAACGAGAAGCAAACATGAAAATACTTGGCTAGTGAAGTTGGCCACAAGAACCAAAAGGAAGGTCATTGAATTGGTTAAGTCATGTTCAGTAGACATGAAAGGAATGAGCACCAAGGCTGAATTGAACATCTTGCCTTTAGGCTCATACGATTGATTAATTGGGATGGACTGGTTGGACCAGCACCATGCCCTTTTGGACTGCCATAACAAGAGGTTTACATGCCTGAATGAAGAGGGAAATCAGGTAACAGTCCAAGGAATTCCCAGAGCCATGGCTGCTAGAGAAATCTCAGCCATGCAGCTGAAGAAATGTTACCGGAAAGGCTGTCAATTATTTGCAGCTCAGGTGGAAGAAGCATCCCGAGATGTAGTCAGGAATCTGGAAGACCACAAGGTACTCAAAGAATTTAAGGACGTATTTCAGGAGGTACCTAGACTACCTCCAAAGAGGGACATCAATTTTTCTATAAATTTGATGCTGGGAGCAGCTCCAGATTCGAAGGCTCCTTATAGAATGAGTACGCCAGAGATGAAAGAGTTGAAATTGCAGCTCGAAGAACTACTAAACAAAGGTTACATTCGCCCCAACATGTCACCGTGGGGAGCCCCGGTCCTATTCGTGAAGAAGAAAGATGGGACATTGAGACTGTGCATTGATTTTCGACAGTTGAATAAGGTCACTGTCAAGAACAAGTACCCTCTGCCAAGGATTGCTGATCTTTTTGATCAGTTGAAAGATGCAAAAATATTTTCAAAAATAGATCTCAGATCTGGATACCACCAAGTGAGAATAAATGATGAGGACATCAACAAGACCGCCTTTAGAACAAGGTACGGTCATTATGAGTTCATGGCGGTGTCGTTTGGGCTTTCCAACGCACCTGTTGTTTTCATGTGCTTAATGAATGGAGTGTTCAGATATTATTTGGACAAGTTTGTCATAGTCTTCCTGGATGATATCTTGGTGTATTCCAAGACAGAGGAAGAACATGAGAAACACCTGAGAATGGTGATGCAGGTGTTGAGAGAACACCAGCTGTACGTAAAATTGAGCAAGTGCTCATTTTATCAAAGGTTGATTCATTACTTGGGACACATTATATCTAAAGATGGGATCGCGGTGGATCCTGAAAAGGTTGAGGCCATCCGAGAATGGCCAGCACCAAGGAATGTGGCAGAAGTTAGATCTTTTATGGGTCTGGCAGGCTACTACAGAAGGTTCATAGCCGAATTATCAAAGATGGCTCATTCTATCACTTCCTTGCAAAGGAAGGAGAAGAAGTTCCAGTGGACTGAAGAATGTAAGAGAAGCTTCCAGCGATTGAAGCAGTTTCTAACCAGTGCTCCAATCTTGAAGATTGCAGATCCAAATAAGGATTACGTAGCGTGCACCGATGCGTGTAAGGAGGGGCTGGGAGGAGTCCTCAACCAAGAGGGATTTGTTATTTGTTATGAGTCCCGAAAGCTGAAAGAGCATGAAAGGAATTATGCCATTCACGATTTAGAGCTGGAAGCAATCGTCCACGCATTGAGGAAATGGAGACATTACCTCATGGGAAGGAGATTCGAATTAAGAACAAACCACAACGGTCTGAAATATTTATTTGAACATTCGACTTTAAATGCCAGGCAAATCATATGGCTGGAGTTCCTGTGTGAATATGACTTTGATATCAAGCATATCAAAGGGAAAGAAAATAAGGTGGTTGATGCACTCAGCAGAAAAGTGCAC
>JASDQU010174453.1:0-14140 GCA_032191745.1 Picea mariana | reverse complement strand
TTATATTATTAATTATTATCTTTAGAGAATGTCTTCCCGATGTTGTCCAAACATCAACAAATTCCTCCATCACTGTCAACTGCATGCCACAATTTCTTCTACATCGATACGCACTGCTCCATGAGTTGTTTTTCCAATGTCATTATTTTGTTTTTCGACCCAACTAGTTATTGACAGCACACCTCTTTCGTGCAACCATTTGATGTATGGAAGCACACAATTCTCGAAGGATTTTGGTCGAGTCGGATTTGATTCGTGTAGTTGGCATTGTTGACTTTCTACCAAGCGTAGGGATTGGTCGATCACTAGTTCAACCAGGAAGTCAACGCCAAGACATCCCCACGTAGTCCAGTGGTTGTATGTTCTACTTTTCATGGGCAGATGTCAACGGGAAAGGCCTCCTTCGATTCTTTGGATGTTTTTCAAGTCTTCTCACGCAACAAGAATCTTTACGAATTTTTTGGGGACGAAAAAGCTGCAAGTTTGGTTCAAATGCTTCTTTGTGTGCAGTCAACTTACATGCATGGGCGAGGGAGTTGACCAGGACTCAACCAAGACCTCAATTTCTACCTCGACCGTGACCCGAAACCCAAACAAATCTCAACCTCGACCAACTTTGACTGTACCGAGAAGATCAAGCATAGTGTCCAAGGGATTTGCAAGCGATCCGTCTCCTTAATGTGGTTGTGAGGTATCTTAGTCACCATGGAATCTACCTTGATTTAGACATAACCAAAGTCCCTCTCTTAATTTAAATGCAAGTATTCACTAGAAGGAGGGCTAGCACAACTCCTCCATCGACTGGTTCATATATTCGACGAACTCCATTGCACTTCGGTTATCATCATCACTTCATTTCTCTTAAGCAGCATCATCACCAACAATCAACAATGTTCCACGAGAGTTTTTCTAGAGAATCTTCAATATAAAGCACGCTTATGAGAAGCATCCTCGAACAAAAAATAAAAGAAAATATCTTTCACACAGCATCAACTTTGTGTGAGCGGTGATCGACAAGCATCCAACATCATTTACAAGCAGTAACCAACGAGCATCACCATTATCCATGAGCAACAATCAATATTTCTCCATCTTTTTCACGATCAGGTTCAGATCACCCCCCATCCACTGCTCCTGTCACCCAGCTTGATGAAGGAGGAAACAGCGCCAATGTTGTAATCTTCCAGATTACACACATTCAAGGAAGAGACTACATTGAGTGAGTGAGCTCCAAATGAGCTCTAACTTCTTGTATTCATACTTCTCCTTCTTAGTTTTTTGGGCTGACTTCTCTTTCTGGAGGATAAAAACTCAATATTAATTATTCTCTTTAGTCGACTTGTCTTCTAGGGTTATGTCCAAGGATTTAGGGTTTCTCTTGCTTCCCAGAATATTCTAGTCTTGTCAAAGGTTACAAGTGGAGGTTAGTACTTCCCACATCTACCATAATATCAACACTCCCTCCTAGCTAGGGAGGTATAGAAGACAATGGTCTTGAGCACAAACATGCCATTCAACCAATAGCATCAACATAGCCAAATGGTCGCTCCTTCATATTTACGAAGATGGACTCCATTTCTTATTGTTTCGTTAGTTTCTTGTCAGCCACGTCAACTAGGGGCATTCACTATTTGACCATGTTGACCGACATTTATATCTCTTATTCGGCTCTCATTCCAAGTCGACCTGGGTGTGTATTTGATAGTTCCAACTTGCATTGTCGAGAGAAACAACCAAAGATCATCCACCAGCATCCATGAGCCAAATTCCTCCATCACTGTCAACTACATGCCACAATTTCTTCTACATCGATACACATTGCTCCATGAGTTGTTTTTCCTATGTCATTTTTTTGTTTTTCGACCCGACTAGTGATTGACAACACACCTCTTTCGTGCAACCATTTCATGTATGAATGAAAACAATTCTCGAAGGAGTTTGGTCGGGTAGGATTTGATTCGTGTAGTTGGCATGGTTGACTTTCTACCGGGAGGTAGGGATTGGTCGATCACTTGTTCAACCAGGAAGTCAGCGCCAAGACATCCCCACGCAGTCGAGTGGTTGTGCGGTCTACTTTTCATGGGTAGATGTCAATGGGAAAGGCCTCCTTCGATTCTTTGGATGTTTTTCTAGAGTAGGTCTTCTAAGGCAACAAGAATCTTTACAAATTTTTTGAAGACGAGAAAGCGACAAGTTTGGTTCAAATGCTTCTTTGTGTGCAGTCGACTTACATGCACGGGCGAGGGAGTTGACCAGGACTCAACCAAGACCTAAATTTCTACCTCGACCGCGACCCGGAACTCAAACAAATCTCAACCTCGACCAACTTTGACTGTACCGAGAAGATCAAGCATAGTGTTGAGGGCTCCGCAAGCGATCTGTCTTGTTAATGTGGTCGTGAGGTATCTTAGTCACCATGGAATCTACCTTGATTTAGACATAACCAATGTCCCTCTCTTAATTTAAATGCAAGTATTTGTTAGAAGGAGGGCTAGCGCAACTCCTCCATCGACTGGTTCATATATTCGACGAACTCCATTGCACTTCGGTTATAATCATCATTTCATTTCTCTTAAGCAACATCATCACCAACAATCAACAATGTTCCATGAGAGTTTTTCTAGAGCATCTTCAATATAAAGCATGTTTATGAGAAGCATCCTCGAACAAAAAAAAAAAGAAAATATCTTTCACACAAAATTTTGCGGAATTCGACGGAGTTTACGGGCTATGGAGGGTTTCCTAACCATTTTACCCCTTGCAGCTCACCCACAAACCTAATAACCATATTTTTCTCATATAAAAAGAGGTCTTGGGGATTCATTTATGAACATGAGCAAGAGAATAAGAAAACACAGCCAAAATCCCTTCCCTTTCTTAGCCCAAGATTTGCATCCCATTCTGAGTTTTATCCTCAGCCGTCCCCTCCAACCTTTCTCCTGATGCAACCCTTCCTCCTTCTCTTGGTGATATGTTGGTTGCGAGAAGCTAATGTGGGATTGATGCACTTGGAGCCACAAGAGAGGATCCCGGACTTGGTTCCTGGAGTGGTTTCCAGCAAAGGTTGTAATCCTTTTTATCTTGAGATTGAATAAAAGAGTTTATCCGTGTCCCAAAATGATCCAGGGGATCAAATTTTGCTCAAAAATGCTTGAAATCGCTTCAACACGAAAACATGTGTAGGTCTCGTCGTCATGAACCCAACGCAACTTGAATGGGCTCAAACGAACGTCGTATGAGAAAGATATTGCATTCGGTTCATTTTTCCAAACAGACAAAATTTTGCTGACTGTACAATTCGTACAGTGTTGATGTGGAAACTGACCATACAGTACATATGACCATACAGTGATAACGTGGTAGGATACGAACCCACATGTGGCAGGTGACGTGGCAGAGTGTTGAGTTGGCATGGGCTGATGTGGCAAGGTCATACAGGCTTGATGGAAGAAAAGTGGACGAATCTAGTTGTGACAAGTGTCATTTTATTGGGAAAATGTTATGGTGCCATGTGGCCCAGTTGTGGGATGCCACATGGCACCCCTCCAATGGTTGGCATGTAACAAAATTTATATGACTCCACAGGAGTCAAACTCGCGACCTCTGGGCGGGGGAATGACTTGGCAGGGCCGGGCTACCAGCCCACCCACATCGTATTGCTTACCCATATATATGTTCATATTTATTTGAATTAGATTTAATGTATGTGTGGTGGAGGAAAAGGTTTGGGGCTTAGCCCCAGGCCATGGTTCGTTATGCACATACAACCATGTCATATGACCACACGTTATAAACGATGGCGCAGAACACTCTAGTCACTACACCACTACATATGACCCTTTCCATTAAACTTTGGTGCACGCAATTTTTTCCACTAGTGTTTAGCCTGGCAAGTGCGGAGCCGTGGCAACATGGGCACACCCACATGATGCAAATTCCTTTTAATCTTTTAAGCTCGATTTCCTCTTAATCTTTTACAAAAGGGATGCAAATTCCTAAAGGATACATGACTATCCATGGAGGATACTGAAATCTAGTTGCAAAAAAGGTGGGTGCTAATTCTGGGGGTTTTAAAGGGACTAATAGCGGTAAAAGAGGGATCTGATACCTATTATGTATTCAGCCTATAGTTGTGGAATAGTGCATTGTCTCTCAAGCCACCTTCAACACTTGATCACCATTTTATGAAGTCGATACAGTATATATGAAGTTCTAAGGGATAATACATGATAGTAAGGACTCGCATCTTTATCTTTTTTCAGATCCAAAGCTACAAAGGAAGTTGATCCTGTTTCATGGTAGTCTCGATCCTTGGATTGCAAAAGTTTTTTCTCCTGTGGCCAAGCATCCATCTGCTCAGATAACAAATAACAACTTTCATAAACATAGTTAGAGCATGGAGGGTTTTCAAGGTTATGTTCTGATGGTGTTAACTGAAGAAAGCATGGGTTATCACAAGATTTATGGTCACAATAATAATCTTAGCAATGTTACTAAGATTTACTCGATCAACAGGTTTTGCAAAGAAGTTAAAAGTCGCTGCTATAGGAACAGTAAAAAGAAAAGAAGAGATTTGAGAGGCGTTTCATGACGGAAGAGCTGCTCTTATGTGGCCGATCTTATGTGACCGATTGGTCGGAAAGGCTGCTTCCAGGAGATATAGAGGTCACGGAACCCTTTTACGTAATCAAAAGAAAAGTGATATCAAGAAGGGTGTTGTGATAAGCCTGTAAGTGCATTGTTTGTAGATCTGTTTTAGCAGCCAGCAGCCATATCACCTATCATGGAAGGCATTAGAGACTCATGGTGAAATAAGTGAAGGTTTATAAATGTCATTCATGGCATCATATTTTTTATTTAGTTCATCCGGTATCAAGGAGCACAGACACACTCCAAAGTATGCAATGGTTGTGATCATCCTGTAGCAGCATCATGAAAACAATGTTAGTACAAGGTCAATTTCTAAGCAAAATCTAAGAAGATTTGGAACATTATGTGAATTTAGAGGATCTTGTACCAGTAAATCGAAAACTAAGGTCAAGCAGAATATAATCAGCTTCAGGATCTACAGGAAGAACGAGATACATATCAGCATCTTGTGGAGGATAAAATCAATAGTAAGATGGTTCGGTTGCACTCAGAATATACAGCAATGAATATGTGGATTGAAGATCAACTTGTTTTGACATTTGATGTTGCAGCAGTATGAAAAAAATTAATGGACTTAAGGATGAGCAGGTTGATTGCCGTTGTTGTGAGGATAAGATTAAAAATTGCGGCGTTGTTGTTATATTGTAAAGATATTTGGTCACAAAAGCTGCCCCGCCTAAAAGTTGGCGTCTCCCAGATTGCAAGTGTTGTTGGTCATCTCTATCTTCAACACTCTAACATATGCGCTCACTCTCAAAGAAAACGCCTATGCCATAAGCACCCACGAGCTAAGTATTTGGAGGAATGAACTTGCATTCATAGGGCATTTTTCTATAGAGAAAAGGCCGAGGATATGCTTCTTGTTCTGAGACCAGGTCTGATCATGTTTTGTTGACCTCCTGATATACCAAAAGGGAGAAACGGTGTATAGGAGGAATAGTGCCCAGGTTTCACTCCATGGCAAAGAAGACATGGTCATTGCCTAACATGTAGAACACCTTAGCTAAAAATAAGAAGGCTCATGGCGTGATGGAAGGATGATGACTTGATTTGAGAAGCGTTTTCCTTATTTATGGGTACGAATGATTGTTTTAAGGAACAGGTAGTTACATGGTACAGGTGGCATTCAAACCCCAATACAAGGCTAAAGATCCATCCCTTATGGGAGATTAAGATGGAAGTTAGGTTTGATCCATGCTATGTTAAGCGATTACCTAGAGAAACGACACAGCAAGTCCCTTATTAGTTTCGCCAGGTAACTATAGCGATGAGTTCGCATTGACCTTATATTAGTTGGTGTATGACTTCTTAACCATTTTTATGTTAGTCAAAGTTTTATGTATAGTTCGTATTTGTTTTATTTAAATAATATAATCAATTTTATTTGTATCGATTTCTATTCGTTATAAACATTGAAATCTTATTAGCTCTCTAGTGGTGGTGGAGACATAGGGAACAACATATATTTTAACTTATATCTGACACTAGCACAGCCGCTAACTCACGGTTGACATTGACATTTTATTGGGAACACGCGTTCTCAGCCGCTACCTTTCGGCATTCTCAGCCGCGAGTTAGCAGCTGTGCTAGTATATCACACAAAAACCATAACAGTTAAACAATGCCTCTAACAAAAGTTGCACCCGAAATTTCGGATGAATGTTGTGTCAATATTGCAGATTTAAAGCTACACGCGATTTAGTGGCTGACGTATCACATGCATATAAGTGGCATGTCCAACATGGCATAACATTGACGTCGTGCGTGGAGCATATGACTCCTGCAATATTGAGAGGATTTTGCTTTAATATTTTAATTCTGTTTTTCTTCAAACATAAATGTATTATCATAGATTAAGATTCGTAATAATATTTAATACATTTGATAATGCAAAATCTTTAAGCTCTCCTCGGATTGGGGATCTTTTGAGAGCTTCCCTGGTGTAAAAATCACAATAAGATAACAGACTTCACGTGAACTTGATTACAGTGACAAAAAGGAAGCCAAATTCAGAACCGAAGACTAAATAAGTGTACGCCTACTTTATTCAAATGTCGGTGTCCATCCATTTAGAATGTAACTCCGATAAAAAATTGAATCCATTGTCATTGCCACAAATTCAAGGAAATGCATACAAAAAGGAAATGCATGAGATTCTGTTGAAATTTCAAGCCCATTTGGCAATCAAAGACATGGCCCCTATCCCTAACAAGAGAGCGACGTATGAGCACAGTTGAAGCGTTCCATTCTTTCGCATCCGAGACGAGTTGATAAAATCGGCAGCAAGAAGATCCACCAGAGCCATGTATATCAGAATTCCAGAAGACGCTGCATTAAATACTCCTTCAACAATCAGTGCCGTGGGGCTGTTTTTGTCGTAAGCCGAGGAGATCCCAATTCCCAATGCAATACCAAACGGCGTTGTCACAGCCCTGTAATCCAAAAGTATAGACGCGTCGCAGCCCTTTAACAAAAGTATAGTTCGAATCGCCGGCCAAGATTCCTGAAAGCCAGCAAAAAATGAAACGCGCAGACAGCTGAGGAAAGCTAGCAGAAAAATGAAACGCGCAGACAGAGAATGAAAAGTCAGGATAACTGAGAAATCTGAACATGGTAATTCCAAAGGTTAATCATTTAAACGTGGCAATCATATAGTGTTTCAGTAATTTCTTAATATGATTAGGTAATGTTAAAAAGTAAATGCAAGAAAGTTATGAATAATAAATCTGACCCATTGATTTTGGAGGACGACTAAGAATATGCCAGCATCTTCAATGCATAGCCATCAGATTAAGGTTTAAGGTTAAATAAGATTAAAAGATCATTAAATGTACCCATTATCAATAAGTGTACGCCTTTCGACGTAATGACACTATCTTATATGGAGGTTCTTATATCTGACAGCATATCTAATATCTCACACTGCACGATCTCTGATATCTGACACTGCAGAATGTAGTCACACTGCACGATCTCTGATATCTGACACTGCAGAATGTAGTCGAGGTGACTGTTGGGTACCATCACATTATCTGCAGTGGAGGCTAGGTGTTGGTTGCCATCACATTGTTTAACGTTCCATGCAAGCTACCTAAGGCGAAGTATCGTGCTCGAGTATGAAAGGGATTCTGACTTGATTCTCGATATGACGAACAAGCAGCCGCAGTATAGAACAAGAAGCCGCAATATAGTTGTTAAACATGGGGTGTATGAGTCTCTCGATTGCACCTTTGGTTTCTTCTTATGTTAGTTATTAGAGGTTGGATTTCCAATATGGATGGATTCGTGCGTAGAGGTTTTGGTGGGATTGGCGGAAGCCATAAGAAATAGCAACATTCCACTGGGGGTCGCATCTATGGCCATGAATTTTGGTCTGTGAGACTAGAACAATCCTTTGAGTAAGCAGTCGGTGCTTTTATTTCTTGAACTTAATGAAAAACTTGAATTTTTTCTTTCGGTTAAATATATGGCATACTTTGATGAAATTGTTGTGGTTGTCTTTGTTAGACTCAAAATAAAGAAAATAGCAGAAACATAATGTAAATAAATGAAGCAATCAGAAAACCATGATGAACAGAGATAAATAAACAAAGGCAGAAAAGGCATACTCTATTCATCAACGCTTTTGTAAATCATCATGTACATAGATGTACATATATAATACAAAAGACCATAACTGTCATGTAACTGAATAACAATTATGTTAACTTAATTATCCAACTAACTTATGATTAGTGTTTTAACATCCCCCCTTAATCATAAGTTCGTTCTTGCCTGAAAAACTGCCACTACTTGACAATCACATGTGTCAAGCGAATATTCAGAAGGCTGGTTGAAGATGCTCTCTGAACTTTGAAAAGAAAATAGCAGAAGTTGATGTCTTCTACTAAATTGGTGGTTTAAGGTTGACCACAAACTCATCTGGTGGTTTCGGGATGACCACAAATCGAATGTCTAGCAGAAGCTAATGTCTTCTACTAAATGACATGGTTTTAAGTTGACCATAAACTAACAAGAGCTCAGGGCTCAAAAATCTGAAAATATAACAAGCAGAACTTCATGTCTTCTGCTCAATTGGTGGTTTTAAGATGACCACAAACCATATCAAAAACAATATCATTTGTTCACATGCTCTAAATTAAACTTGGAACCTGACTCAAAAACAAACTTGGAACCTGACTCAACTAGATTTCCCCCTTGTCAGGGACAAGTGGTTCCAATTCTCTTGACCGTCATTCGCAAGTATGGCCAAGAAGAGATCCAGCATATCAAATTGTCTTCCGGCGGAGTCTGAAGACTCGATCTTCAACTCAAAAGACTACATCAATTGGGCCCCGATCATACCCTAAATCATCAAATTTTGAAAAACATTCATGTCCATCAACTGTAGAAATATCTCCAATCAAGTACGACTGTACTTGTGTATAAATCCGGCGATAAGACTGCTGCAATAAATTGGCTTCCAAACGCCAACGCCAATTACCTAACCATTCAAAATGAAGTTGTTTCCACTTGCGCTTTTGGCACCTTACTGAGGGATGATTTGTCTTCCCACAAAATTTGCATGGGTGAAGATCAAAACAGTTTGACTTATCATGACCAAACCGGTGACAGTGTTTGCACTGTATGGGTTCTTTATCCGACCGATTAGCAACATCATCATCAGTTATATTCTGTACCTGTTCCTTACCAATATCCGCAAACTCTGTTGTCTTATCATCATTCAAAAAACCTCCACTCACAAAGCAAACGGGTTCACTATAATTAAGAATATGAAAAAGGTTGTTAGCATCATTTTCATATCCTAGTCCATATCGGTTTCGTTTAAATCGTAATTCTTCCCATGGTCGAACAATACATTTATCTGCAACTTTTTCTGACATAGGGACTTCATCTAACTGATCTTCATGTTTATGACTTTCATCACTAGTCAACTGAGCGTCTTCATTCTCATCCTTGATATCATTAAAATCACATTGTTGGTGTCGAAGCACACTTAACTCATCAGACAACAACTTGTTTTGATGTTTGAACATATCAATCTTCTTGTGCGTTACTTGTAAACAAGTAATCACTTTGCTGAGGGTGCACTTGTTTATTGCAATTGTAGATTCCGTAGTTGAGTTAATTAATGTGCGCAATATTGTAAATAGTTCTTCAATTCTTTCCATTATGCAGAATATGGAAGAGAGATGCTTGTATGTTGATGCCACAAAATTCAATTTCGTATCCTGCTGTGCATGCCAAGAGCGATCGTCCGATGCATAAATGTGCCAAAAACTACAAGATAACACTTAGACGCACAAAAAGATCATAGGACAGACCCCCTTATTCAATTTCGGGTGGGTCTACAAATAAGACCAAATACAATTTGTTGACCCCTTATAACACCTTTACAACCACCTTATAACTTCATTATAACTTCCAAAAAGCTTCTTATAACACACCCTTATAACTCCAATTACAATCAATGTTGTATTTGCAAGCATTCTTATAACTCCTTAACCCAAGGAAACAATTTTTATAACACCATGACAAGCACCCTTATAACTTGGAGAAAACTCCTCCATATAAATTTTCAAACTTATAACTCCCATATAATTCCTTAAAAAATATTATATCACCTTTTTCTTTATAAAAAAATATGCTTATAAGACTGACATGTTAAAAAAAAAATTCGACTCCTTTGATGGGGTCAGAACCCCTTTTTGTTTTGCCCTTATTTAATTCTAAATTTAATATTAGCTCTTCCACTTAGTTTTCACCTTGTAGGGTTTCAAGGTTAATGGAAAATTTTCCAAGAAATATCCAGATCGGCCATAACAACCATTTGGCATAAGCTTTGAACTATTCCTTAAAGATTTATACGCCACCGTCTATTCCTCAAAGATTTATATGTAACCGTCTATTCTTTTCTATTTTTATGCCAAAAACATACATATTATTTTCACATACCCTTTCTTCATCAGATTGACTGCCGATTATCTAATAAATGAACCTTATCATCTGATCATCAAGCGCTCAGGTCGAGGGACATAAATATGCCGTACGCTCCTTCAGGCACACACACATATGGAGAGGACTTCACAGCCTTCGACTCGAAATGGTTGTTTCACAGACAACCAACCAAACAACTTGAAACTGCCGAATTCCAGCATTCCATCGCAGGCAAGAATAGGAGGCCGAATGCAATTCTGCCAACAGATATATTGCTCGTAAAGATAACAGGGTTACGCTCTCTCATGCAAAGGGCTCCGTCAACCTATAATTCTCTTCACACAAATTTCCTCAGCAGCATTGTATCCTGTTCTCGGCTCCTCCCAGTCGCTAAAACCGTTAGTTCATCCACCATGGTGCACGCACAACGTGGTTCTTTTCCTTGGATACAAGAGGCAATCTTCTGGTAAGGTCGCGTATCAGCGTATTGAAGGGAAACAAAAATCGGTAAAGCAACTCTTCCTTTCACACGCTCCAAGATGCAACGTTCAATGAGCCGCTGGATGCTGGATTAATATTGTTTGTGGCTCCACTTCCACGAACTTCCTTTCTGCACAGAATTCGAATTTCTTTCCTCTGCGGTCACCAGCAAACCGAACAAAACAAAGTCGCGTTTTCTCTTTCACAGCGAACCGAGCGACCTCGTTCTCCTATGCGCGCGAGTTTCTCCTCCTCACGCCCTCAACATTACACGAAAAACTCAAACACAGATTAGAAAACCAGCTTCACTTTTAACATAGTAAACCCTGGGTTCATCCATTCAGATTTCATCTACCTACTAACAGGCCTATAAGATCAGTGTCATGCTCTGATACCACTGTTAGACTCAAAATAAAGAAAATAGCAGAAACATAATGTAAATAAATGAAGCAATCAGAAAACCATGATGAACAGAGATAAATAAACAAAGGCAGAAAAGGCATACGCTATTCATCAACGGTTTTGTAAATCATCATGTACATAGATGTACATATATAATACAAAAGACCATAACTGTCATGTAACTGAATAACAATTATGTTAACTTAATTATCCAACTAACTTATGATTAGTGTTTTAACAGTCTTTGTCTCCTCTCATTGATGAAACATACTTATTCCATGTTCTCCTCTGCATTTTGATACAGATCCTTCAACACTGGCAGTGATGGGAATTGACTTGTGTTATGATTTTTAGTGATAGGAATTGACTTGTGTTATGATTTTTATTGCAAATGTTGCAGATTTTTGTTTTGGGCATTGAGTTGTGTTATGATTTTTAGTGATAGGCATTGACTTGTGTTATAATTTTTATTGCAAATGTTGCAGAATTATGTTTTGTCYATTGGGATTTCATGTTGTGCATGTTTCTTTGTACATTTTGGATAAAATATTGCCAAGAGCTTCTTGGTGCATTCTCGTTTCTTCGTTTCTTTTTGCACTGATGTGTATYCGACATGGAMAAGGATTTYAAGATGTATATCTTYRTGTCTTTCAACAARCTTTCAATTTCAATTTTAGTGATGCTAGACACAATTCTAGATGATTGGGTGGAATTCCCTACTTTTGTTCTGCTTCATTAATTATCTTGAGTATTTCTTGTAAACTTCTCGACTTTCAAAGGATCCGTGCATTCATCCCTAACACCTCTCAAACTAACACCTCTCAAAAGCACCATTGTTCTACTTCATTAATTATCTTGAGTATTTCTTGTAAACTTCTTGCCTTTCAAAGTATTCGTGCATTCATCCCTAACACCTCTCAAACTAACACCTCTCAAAAGCACCATTGTTCTACTTCATTAATTATCTTGAGCATTTCTTGTAAACTTCTCATCTTTCAAAGGATCCGTGCATTCATCCCTAACACCTCTCAAACTACCTCTCAAAAGCACCAATTTGAGAAAATCTGGGTCCAACTTGCAATGTGGGGATCTCTTAAAAATAAAATAATTTGGAATCTTTCAACAAAATCTTCTAAATATTTATCTTCCCTTTGCATCATTTCATAAATTTTGTCTAGAGTGTCCTTGGCCTTGCAATATTTCTGGTTTTTTTTTTCAAGAATTTGTCCTTCGTATGCTCCCAAAATCTAATAGTTTGTCCATCCAAAACCCCATGAACTAGTTTTATTTTATTACATGGTCAAATATTTACTATTTAGCACACCATATAAATTGGATCATAATGATTCTTGGAGAAAGTTTGGGTGGCCCATATGGCCTCTCAATCTCCAATGACAGGCCATATGGGCCACCCTGAGGCTAGCTAGGGAGATTTGGAGAATCAACCAGTTTTGTGAGGAATTGACAAAATCCAGGGGGAATGTACAACCTCTGTGAGTCAAACCAAAAGTCAGGACGAACGAGATGCTATATAAGTCTAATGCAAAATTCAGGGGGAACGTACAACCTCTGTGAGCATAGACAAACTAGTGCAAAAGTCAGGGGGGAACGTACAACCTCTGTGAGACTAGTCAAACCTTGTGAGCCATGAGCAAAAGTCAATGCATCTAGCAAAAATTAGGTTGAACGTAAAATTCCTATGAGCTATAAACAAACGATCTTCCTGATATTGCAAATGATGTAAATGTATTGATCTAGTGCGTTGGCACGTGTAACACCTTCCACCATGAAGAAATTTGAATTTCCTTGTAAAGAGTCAAGTTGTAAAAAGTCAAAGTTGCATGTCTAGGTCAAAGTCAAAATTGTCAATTTTGTTGCATGTTGCATGTATGACATGCATTGCATGCATGCATGTTGTTGTAACAGAGTTTGAATTTTTGTCTTCATCCTGAATGTGTTTGAGGATCACTATTTCCTCTTAACTGAGAGTCCTCTTGCTGCTAAAAAACCTTGAATACACTGGAGAAATAATGTTCGAAACATTTAGTGTTCCAGGACTTTATATAGTTGTACAGGCTTTCCTTGCTATTGCTGCTGGGTACAGAAATTCTAAGTGGATGCCTGATATGGGATTACACCCATTACCTCCGTTCTGGCCTGTGTATTCATTAACCAGAAGCTCCATATAAGGTTGCGTAATCGCTCAACTGTCTCACATATTTCCCACCTTTTCTCCTTTGTTTCCTGTGACTATTTGCCTCCCATTCAGAAACATGGAGTCCAAAACTGATGTTCAATTGAAGATCGATGAGAATGGTTGGGTTATTCACATCAAGGGAAGTCTCGATCTACAGCTAGAAGAAGAAGAAGTGAAGGAGTTGGCTGTGTCCGTTTTTAATGTGCCCAAAGGCTTATTGGCAGTAACGTCTGAAGCATACACACCTCAGTCGATTTCTATCGGCCCCTATTACCACTGGAGATCTGAGCTCTATGACATGGAGCGCTACAAACTTACAGTTGCTCGCTGATTTCAAAAAAGAATCAACGGAAGCAAGTTTGAGTCAGCGGTTGTGGAGGAGTTTAAGAAGCACGAACAGCAAATCCGGAACAGCTATTACAAGTCCCTCGACTACAAGGAAGAAACCTTGGCGTGGCTCATTGCTCTGGACGC
>JASDQU010174452.1:5517-16374 GCA_032191745.1 Picea mariana | reverse complement strand
ATGGAAGTCATGGACACTGATGTATTGTTTCTTCACGCTTTCATGAGAGTCGAACCTGCATGAAGTTCAGTGTATTATTCAGTCATGAATGTGTTGTTGTTTGGCTGGTGATCTAGGTGTGGAACCATTTAAACAGGAATGTGTTGTTGTCTGGATGGTGATCTAGTGAGTGGATAGGTGTATGCGCGTGTGTGAAACCATTTAAACATGCGTCAACATCATTCTTCTTTATAAACATTGTTGCTACTGCCATTTTCACAATGAGTGTTCAATCTCATTCAGAGATAGATAAATACTATTCCAATTCCTATTACCCCTCTTCTCTTGGATTGACCTAGATACCAACAATAATAATAGGGGATTTATCCACTTACACCTGGAAAAAAAAAGGCTGAGGGTTTTTTTTGAAGGTAGGCTCCATATGCACAGGGTTGATGGGCAGCTTTCTCATTTCTTATGAGATGATACATATATAATAGACTCAACTTTCCAGCAACTATCCCATAAACCCTTTTTCTACATCCCACTCTATATAAGAATTTTGAATGGCCCCTACTATTATTAATTGGTTGAAGAGGCATCATAGAGAATAGAATCCAGTTTGATGTTCCTATGATATTGAATGGGGGGGTTTAACGAGCAGAAAAGATGAAATTGGTTAACAGAAGGAAAGCATAACAGGAAACATGGAGTAAATTACAAGCACCCACATTGGTTCGCAAACTGATAAGAGAATCCCTCGCTCAAATGCATCAACTCTAGAATCGACTGGAGTATCGGCATTGAAACTTGGCATGCCCTACCAGTAAGTACCGGAAATGAATGCATCATCGGTGAGTATCGAGAATGCATGGACACCTGATCGAATATCAACATCGCCACCTGAATCAAGTGCATCGACAAGTTGTTATAACCCTAATTTGCACCATACATGCATACCTAGCAGCAAGTCATCCTACTTACTATTTTTTCCAAGCCAATACTGAATAGCTCTTCTTAAAAATCAAATTTTTGAATATGTATGCACCCTACACCACTACTACCCACGCATGTATGCTAGTTGCACCATTATTTCCTGCGTACATACGCTAGTTGCACCATTACAGCCCGTGTATACCCACAAAAGTTGCAAGGGAATACAGGCTTTTGGGTAGTTTCCTAACCAATTGACCACCCATAGCCCATCACCCAACTGAATAACTATATTTTTGTCGTACAAAATAAGGTGTTGGTTTCCCATTCTAAAAAGAAGCATGAAAGCAGTGAAACTCTACCCATTTCCTAATCCCCCCTTGCCCCAAGAATTTGCAGCCACATTGTGAGTTTGAGCTAGAATTCCCCATTCTTGCCCTTTCTTCTCATCCATAATCCTATGCATATTCTCTAGAGAGAAGTGTGAGAGAAGAAGGATACATGGAAGCAGTTGGAGCTTGGTGAAGAGGAGCCTAGGATTGGTTTCGAGGAGCAGTCGTCAATCACGTGTGTGTAGTATATTAATCTTGATTCTCTCTCTTGCTATCCTACTCTCCTCTCTATTGATCCCTTATGATTAAGTCATACCTGGCTGGCTAGATTGCGTAGCTAGGAGGGTCAGAAGAATCACTCATGATATAGAACCCGAGGGCTGGAAGAATCACACAAAACGAGATCACACACGCGATCTCTGGAAGAATCACTTACAAAATGAGATAGGTGACTGCTCCTCGAACCTGGTCCTGGGATACTCTTCACCAAGATCCAAATGCTTCCATGTATCCTTCTTCTCTCACACTTCTCTATAGAGAATAAGCATAGGCTTATGGATGAGGAAAAAGGGAAGGAATGGGGAATTTTGGCTCTAACTCACATTGTGGCTGCAAATTCTTGGGGCAAGGGGGGATTAGGAAATGGGCAGAGTTTCACTTCTTTCATGCTTCTTTTTAGAATGGGACCCCAACACCTTCTTTTATATGCCAAAAATATAGTTATTTGGTTGAATGATGGGCTATGGGCAGTCAATTGGTTAGGAAACTACCCAAAAGCCCATATTCCCTTGCAACTTTTTATTTTTTGCAACTTTTGTGGGTATACGCGGGTTGTAATGGTGCAGCTAGCGTATGTACGTGGGAAGTAATGGTGCAGCTAGCGTACATACGTGGGCAGTAGTGGTGCAAGGTGTGTACATCTTCAAAAATTTGGTTTTTAAGAAGAGTTATTCAGTGTTGTCTTGGAAAAAATAGTAAGTAAGATGGCATGTTGCTAGGTATGCATGTCTGGTGAAAAATAGGGTTATAACACAAGCGACATTGACAAGCGACATATACTACTTCTGGGAGAAACTTTTGGATTTCTGGCATCGACTCCTGAATAACTAATGGGACAGACAATGGGCACATTCTAGAGAATAATTCATGCATTGTATAGAGCCATATTGCCTCTTTTCTTGTTCTAGCCTCGGGAGATTCTTCCAGCCCTCGGGTTCTATATCACGGGTGATTCTTCTGGCCCTCCTAGCTGTGCAACCTAGCCAGCCAGGTCTGACTTAATTAGAAGGGAGCAATAGAGAGGAGAGTAGGATAGAAAGAGAGAGAATCAAGATTCGGTGTAAAGAAAGAGAGAAATAAGGAAGAGTTGCCATAGGCATCAAGATATATCAATTAGTCAGGCAGGTAGATCATCGCAGTAAGTATTATATCGTAGGTCAAAGTATCTGGGCAGAGAGATATCGGGTAGCTCAACGGTAGAGTCTTTTTTGGGAAAACAAGTTTATATCCTAAAATATATTGGCCGCTAGCATAACAGCTCTCACACTGCAGGATCAAATCACAACAAACATTCTTCCACTAGCAACCATAGATAGATGGATTTGGTCGTGTCACCATTGGCAAACAATCTGAGATATTTCATATCTAGTTGGAAACAATCACCAAGGCAAGCTAAAAAAGTTCTCGTCCACCGATCCTGGCAAAAACCACCCAAAAATAGCATATATTTACCATTTTATCTGTTGGTTAGCATTAGTGCACATAATTAACTCCATAATCTTGATACGGTTGTCCACCGAAATGCAAAGAGAGAACTCGAAATGTTGTAACTCTTATGTTTAGGTATGTTCACTTATTTTCCAATCGTATAATGATTGACACGATACTTGGAGCAGCAAGGAACCTCATTATACATTCTGGGAAATTTTATAACTCAAAGAAAGGGACGTGACATTTGTTTCATGAGTTAAAATGGTACGAGGTAATGCTTATTTCAGTCTTTCTAAATTCATTAAATTCAAAGGAAAATTTTCTTGATAGAAATAATGTATTTTTATGCTTTCTTATTCTTCTATTTCATATATTGTCTCATATTGTTTCATCATCATTATCCTTACATGCCTTACCTATGCTATTGATCCATCATACATCATTACAATCAACATCATACTTTTCTCCATTACCAAACCCCTCACATAAGAATCATTATTGAAGTGCATTTCCACGATTTTCTTTTAGTAACCATCCTTTTTTTTAACCCTTGAAGAAGTCAATTTGTAATTATGCTCAGCCAACTAAGTATACTTTTCTAGAATATGACCCTTTTGAAGCCCGAATGACTCAACCAAAAGAGCATAATGATACAGGGAACTCCTCATTTTCAAATCTTGTTAATGTTGAACCATCTAATTCCCAACAAATTGATTATGGATCTCCTGAAAATGATATTCCTGATCTTGAAATTCATGATGATCATGTACCTCAAGCCCCCGTTAGTCAACCTGTGGTCTCTTCCACTTCTGTTATTCCTGATGTACTTGTTCAAGGAAATTTTCATCGTTTGAGTGAGGTAATTGTAGAATGGAGTGGAGTTCTCGAGGGAAAGATATGAGAACGTGGGAGTATAGTAAACCAATGGATAGCCATTCTATTGAAGAGCTTGCCTGACCATAGAGATATTTAGTATGATTTATTAGGCACCTTTTCCATAAGCTCGACATTTTCCATCAGGAAGCATCCCCACAACAGTCATTCTTTTCCTCACAGATTTGAAAGGCTCAATTTTTATTATTCTGGATTCACTGCACTCTATGACATAGTTTCCACCCAATGATACGCCAAACTCTAGCAAAGCAAATTCAATCGGTGAACATAGAATTTCAGGTTTTCCCTCTTTACTGATCACCACCTCACCCCCTGTATTCTAGAATATGCATTGCAAAATCAATTTCAATACACTTTCACTGATTTCAGATCTCAGACTCTCACCTTCCTTAAAACTTTCAATCTTCTTGACATTGTCAGTATGAGGATGCAAATGAATGGGAACTTTTTAACTAGACAGACTAATCCACAGCTTCATGTTTTAATGGTTTTATTGTTTTGCAGGTTTTGGCGTGGGCAATGAAACAAAGGCCTTGCATAATTCATTCAATCACAATCCTGGCAGTTTCAACGTGAATTTTTTTATTTTAGAAAAATTCAAATGAAATTTTTTAGCAAATGGGGATCCCAAGTCAAAAATTAAAGCAATTTTACATGTTATTTTTCCTGAAAACGTTAGAGACATCCTACTTTCTGATCCTCGAGATCGCAAAAAGCGCAGAGGAGAGAATACTTATTCAAAACTTAACGTAAAAAAAACTGAAAATAACATCCTACCTACTCTATGCTAATTGGAAGTTAGAAATTAATTACGTGTAAGCAAATTTCCAATTTAACCATTTGCATACTAGGAGCAAGAATATATTCACACGCAATTTCAAAAATTGAAAATTAAAATGTATAGAAGTGTGCGAAATCAATTGTGGTAAATGTGATACAGAGAAATAACGAAGAAAGCATTGAACTATCCTGGTACTCGCTTGAAACCAATGTTCAATGAGGCTTTCGTATGCATGATTTTTGTTTTGATTCAGCTTACTTGCATTCTCTTGTTTGTCCTCCTCGATCTCATGTTCGAATAGTTTTTCCTCGTTTGATATACATGATTCTTCAAGTGTCAATTCTTCTTTTGCTTCAGCAAGAGTGGCTAAGTCTTTGATTGTTGTCAAGATCTCATCTTCTTGATAATATGAGATCCCGACTTTTGCTAGGATCTGAGAGAGTTGTTCCAAGGTTATATTCATTCTAAAATAATCTTACCGATATTAAAAATAGATATTTTATATAAGAAAATGTAACCAAACCAATTATATACTCGAAGCGCCACCGTGATACTAGGACCCTGTTGTCACCAAGTTATCTGTCCACACAAGTTAGCTTATATTCTCATATATATGTGTGTGTGTGTGTGTGTGTGTGTGTGTGTGTGTGTGTGGCTAATGCTAATAAAACACAAATTCTAACTACTAAAAGGAAGAGGACAACCTAACTTTGGAGCAACCCAACTAAAGTGGATGTGTGGCCTCTTCCATCACGTCTTATCGTCTTCTCTCTACCCTTAGGTCGTCCTTAAAATCACACCACACTTGCATGAAAATAAAAACACTTGCATGAAAAGAAACACATTTGCATGAAAGGAACAGTCAAGGCTTTGGAGAAACAAAAACAACATGCCTATGCTCTAATCCCTTTAGCACCTCCAAGGCAACGGCACCAAAATGTTGGTGTTAAATATTGTCAATTAATTAAATACCCAACTATTTAATTGTCAACCCGAGGAGTTCATAAGCTTCGAGGTGCAGGTGCAGGAAATGTGGGATTAAAGTGAAACTAGCTTAATCTAATGCTTGAAAAGGAAACACACAACTGAAATTGAATCTAATTAGGAAAGCAGGAAATTGCATGAAATAAATCTAATTATGAAAGCATGAAATTACATGAAATGAATCTAATTATGAAAGCATGAAATTGTATGAAATGAATCTAATTAGGAAAGCATGAAATTGCATAAAAGACAAATAATACATAACAAGCAACTAGTGAGCTCACATGAAATCAACACCACTAACTCATAATAAAGAATCCTCTACTCAATATGGAGAAATCAAGATGTTTGTATTAAATCATAAACTCTATTACATAGCATTCCAATACAACCTCTATAAAATGACTAACTCACTCAATCATTCACACACTTATTAACTCCATTCTTTCGCTAACTCCTATTCTTTCATTCATTCCTACTAATTCCAATGGAGAGAGAGAACCCCTATTTATACATGAGTTGCTTTGAAAAGAGGATAAGCAACTAATAAATGTAGATCCACTTTCCTCTCAAGTAGGTACAACCAATTTTCTAATAATTACATAATATTTATCTCTACAAATCCTCACAAATCCTTAATATCTTTGATAAGAAATTCTATCTATATCTCCATGATCTTTCTCCTTTGAATATGTTCAAATAATTATTCTCAAATCTTCAAAGGTTGGAGAAAGGATTCGAGAAGCTTGAATAATCCTTTTTTTGGAGTCTTCAAATATTCTTACACATTACAAAACTCATCCAACTTTGAGATATAAATGAAAATATGTCAATTTTATAATATTTAATTACAAATTCTCTTTTAATACTAAAATAAATGATTTGGAAAATAATAAGGCTAAACCCATATTTAATTATGAAAATGGTATTAATGAATGGTTTATGGAGTGGTAGAATATGGATAAATGTGAAGAATGGTGAAATGAAAAGAGGATGAAAATGCGACAATCCTGAGACTCAACATACCCACCAATTGAACTTGTTGCATGTCCTCATGCAACCTTGCATAAAAACTTTTCTTCTCAATTTTGGTTTTGCATGATTATATTTTTTAACATTAAAGAGGATGAAAATTCCCCCCCAACTGATCTTGTGGCATGTTCTCATGTAACCTTGCATGGTTATTCTTTAGGAATTTTGGCTTCTTAATGAAATCATTACATGATGTGAAATACATAAGTAACAGCTAATGTTTCTGATGGTTGGCTCTTGTGTGAAAACCATGAATATAACAAATGTTGGTTCTTGTGTTAACAACATTCATTTTGTTTACTTGTTTGCTTGTTGCAATAATATTTTAAGCACACATGTATTGGAAATGATAAGCCATCAACGCGCATAAGAAAGTCTTTTCTTCATGTTATGAATCATGCCAAGATAAATCAATAGCTGGAAAAGGTGCAACAAAGTGTAGTTCGGACGAGACATGTTGGTCAACAATATATGAGGTGATGAATGTGTAAATGGAATCAAATGGTAATGAATATCCCCCCCCAACTGAAGATGTGTTATGTGTACAAAAAGGCGAAAGGAAATGGAACATGGTGAGGGAATTTTCCAAATTCATTCACTCTAGCATGTAAGGAATTGCATGATTAAAGAGTAGAAAACAACATACCTCCACTTACCCAAAAAGTAGATGAACCATGCAAGAGAGATGTAGTTGTTGCTAGATAAGGAAAAATGTGACTATTGTTGTCACTACGAGTCGATCATGGGATGTGAAGTGAAGGAATTTGAACTATTGATCGGTTTTATGAATCAAAAGATGAAGTCTGAAAGTGGAACTATGGTACTCTCATATGGATGGAAACATTATGTTGCAACTGCTGATGGAATCATGGAAAAGTGTATAGTCTTCACCCGTTGCTAAACCCGATGGTACAATTATAGTCATGTGAATGAATGTGTCGATGTCGAGCATGAAAAGAATTCATTGGATTACCGACCATTAATGAATGTCGTTAAACAATGCGAGGAAAACTCATCATTGATGTCAATGAGTGTCAAGGTACCTAAGTACATCTTGTGAAGTGTGAATGAATGAGTTGATGTCGAGCCACTTGCAATATCTAATGATCAAGGGACATTGATTTATTCCCATGATTTTCAGCGAGAGAACTTGACATTAAAGCATGCAAGCCTCAAGGTACTCAAAAGGACTCTAGTCTCTACCCCAGATAAGGTGTTGAGATCGATGGGGCAAGACTTGTTGAAAGGTGGGGCTTATGGAATACCACATCAGTCAACGCGAGTTCATACAAAATGATTGGTGTGACTATAGATTAAAATATCTTGGTAGAAACAGTGTTTATGAAAAAGAGAGTGGGATAATGTAATCATGGAAAGGAACTAAATGGTTTTATTCATAAAGAAAAATGAACGGAAAAATAAGAAAGAGATGTATGTGACTCAGAAAGATAGGCCTGTGTGAAGTCATGAGGGATAAGTCAATGAAAGGTGGACTTCAATACATGGATGATGAACAAGCTTGGAAGGAGAAAGGTAAATGGTCATGTCATGGCGTAATTGGTTTTCTGAAAGATGGCGGTGTAGTGGCAAATGTCATGACATGTGTGGTGAAAAATTTAGCTCTTTCAAGATTTTAATAAAGCAAGCCTTTTTTGAAAAGTTTTGTGATTCTCAAAAATCACTTCGGTCATGAGATTGGATCGTCTTCAAACCTGTAAAGGCTTAGCACTAATCCTGCATGAAAAGTGTAGATCTTCAAAAAATATGAAATGCCAGAATGAGTACAAATGTTAGCAAATCAAATTCAAAACAAAGTACGTTTTACCGATTGCCCCTTTGTGTGCAAGTTTCATTGTCGATTGTTGTTGAAGTGACTCAAGAAACCAAGTTAGCGTAAATGTAAAAACATTACTTTGATATCGTTTTCAAGAATGATTGAAATGTCCATTTTCCATATTTTTATGTTATTCATTTTTGTTTGTTTTTTGTTTTTAAGGTTTACTTTTTTTTATTGTTTATGTTATTCCATGGCAGGCCCTATGATGTCTACGTATGCAGGCCAATTCTTGATGCTTTCATTAGCTACAACTTCAGGCCCTGCAAAACATTATTAATGATAGCATATAAAACTGTTAAACAAGGAGACTGGAAACAAGGAACGCATATAAATCCGATAAATGGTAGCTTGAATACAGAAAAACTATCGCCCCCTCAGTCCATACAGACCCCCATATTTAAACATCCGCAGAAGTCATGGACACTGATGTATTTATGCTTCGCGCTTTCATGAGAATCGAACCTGCATGAATTTCAGTGTATTATTCAGCCGTGAAAAGAATTCATTGTTGTCTGGCTAGTGATCTAGGTGTGAAACCATTTAAACAGGAATGCGTTGATGTCTGGTTGGTGATATAGTGAGTATATTGGTGTATGCGGGTGTGTGAAACCATTTAAACAGGCGTCAACATCATTCTTCTTTCTAAACACTGTTGCTACTGCCATTTTTGCAATGAGTGTTCAATCTCATTCACATATAGATAAATACTATTCCAAGTCCTATTACACTTCTTCTCTTGGATTGACCTAGATCCCAACAATAATAATAGGGGATTTATCCACTTACACCTGGAAAAACAAAAAGGTTGAGGTTTTTTTTCAAAGGCGGGCTCCGGATGCACAGGGTTGAGGGACAGCTTTCTCATTTCTTATGAGTTGATACGTATATAATAGACTCAAATTTCCAGCAACTATCCCATAAACCCTTTGTCTACAGCCCACTTTATATAAGAATTTTGAATAGCCCCTACTATTATTAATTGGTTGAAGAGGCATCATAGAGAATAGAATCCAGTTTGATGTTTCGATGATAGTGAATGGGGGGGGTTAATAGACAGAAAATAAGAAATTGGTTAACAGAAGGAAAGCATAATGGGAAACATGGATGAAATTACAAGCACCCACATCGGTTCGCAAACTGATCAGAGAAGCCCTCGATCGAATGCATCAACTCTAGGATCGACTGGAGTACCAGCATTGAAACTTGGCATGGCCTACTAGCAAGTACCGTAAATGAATGCATCACTGGCGAGTATTGAGAATGCATGGACACCTAATCGAATACCGGCATCGCCACCTGAATCAAGTGCATTGACAAGCAACATATACTACTTCTGGGAGGAACTTTTGGATTCTTGGCATCGACACCTGAATAACTAATGGGACGGACAATGGGAATGGTCTTGAGCATAAATCATGCACTATATAGAGCCATCTTTCCTCTTTCTTTTCCTAGCCCCAGGTGATTCTTCCAGCCCTCGGGTTCTATATCACGGGTGATTCTTCCGGCCCTCCCAGCTGAGCAATCTAGCCAGCCAGGTCTGACTTAATCAAAAGGGAGCAATAGAGAGGGGAGTAGGATAGCAAGAGAGAGAGAAGAAATATTCAGTGGAAATAAAGAGAGATATAAGGCAGATTTGGCATAGGCATCAAGATATATCAATCAGTCAGGCAGGTAGATCATCGCAATAAGTATTCTATCATAGGTCAGAGTATATCGAGCATCTCAACGAGAGAGTCTTTTTCGGGAAAACAATTTTATATCTCGAAATATATTGGTTGCTAGCGTAACATCTCTCATGCTGCAGGATCAATCACAACAAACATCATTCCACTGGCAGCCAGAGATAGAGGGATTTGGTCCTGTCACCACCGGCAAACAATCTGAGATATTTCATATCTAGTTGGAAACAATCACCAAGGCAAGCTAAAAAACTTCTCGTCCACCAATCCTAGAAAGAATCACCCAAAAACAGCATATATTTACCATTTTATCTGTTGATTAGCAGTAGTGCACATAATTAGCTCCATAATCTTGATACGATTGTCCACCAAAATGCAACAAGAGAACTCAGAATGTTGTAACTCTTATGTTCAGGTATGTTCAGTTATTTTTCAATCTTATAATGATTATCAGGACTACTTGGAGCAGCAAGGAACCTCATTATACATTCTGGGAAATTTGATAACTCAAAGCAAGGGACGTGACATTTGTTTCATGAGGTAAAATGGTACAAGGTAATGCTTATTTCAGTGTTTCTAAATTCATTAAATTCAAAGGAAACTTTTCTTGATAGCAATAATATCTTTTTATGCTTGCTTATTCTTCTATTTCATATTCTCTCTCATCTTGTTTCGTCATCATTATCCTTACAT
>JASDQU010174451.1:0-20743 GCA_032191745.1 Picea mariana | reverse complement strand
AAAGGTTCAATGATAGAGATAAAGATGGAATTGATCAACCTTAGAGAAGACAGGGGAGTTTATGGTCTACATTTCTTAGACAACTTCGACAGGGAAAACCAGTCGATCAAAGGATGAAGACAAACGAAAGAAAATTGCATGCCAAGAGGAAAAATCTATGATCAGGTCTTAAAAAGGGGAAAAGACAGACAAAATTTGCAGACTTAGGTAGAAACCACAGACTTACAAGACCTTGAAAATATTAAGTGCTAACACCTGGAACAACCTGTGAAGAACTATAATCATAAGACCAAGTGGCTACATTGACCTGAGACTTGACCATATTGATGCATAGACAGTCACCGTCTTGCGCTGGTGGTTTTTGACTTCCACTCGCTGCATTTCCAGCATTAGAGAAGCTTGAGGCCATGTGATGATTATGCGGAAAAGTATTATTCAACAGAACAAGCAATAGAGATAAAATCCTTTCAACTTCCGTGAGTTTGGGGCACAAGTGGGTAAGGTGATCATTAGTACAAATACTCTATGGAAACTTCACCTTTCACCTTTCTTTCTTTCCATCACCAGCATTATTGTTCGATTTTTGATTGTTAACATCGTACTTAGGTTTATTATTATTATTATTCCTCCCACCCTTATGATTGTTACCACGTCCTTTCCTTTTATTCCATCCTGGTTGATGGTTAGCATTCGGGTTGGTCAACAATTTCACAGAATGTACATCCACCGACTGAGTGGGAGTGGAGGACACATATGAAGCTTTCCCTCCTACAGACTAGTTTAGAGACAAATCTTTCAAATGGATTTTCACCAAGTCTATAGATTTAACATTTGTGGATCCTACAATGCCATCAACATGAGGCCCGAGCTTTTGTCTAGGGTCGTAACTTGACTTTGGTGCGTCAAGAATAATTTCGTATAACATCTTAGACTGAGCATATATAAGATCTAACTGCTGGGATTTAAAAATCGATTCTTCCTCAGATGTAACTCTGGATGTAGAAACATCCTTTGAAATATAAGGCTGTAAATACTCAAGGAACCATTCCAATAGGAACTCTAGAGGAATGTAGGCCTTGATCAACCTCTTCTGTCTACACCACTCTTGGATGTGATATGAGATATGGGTGGCTTTGTCATGGAGGAAGGCCAACAAAAGTTCTATGTTGACATCGTAATGAACCAACAACTAGAAGTGGTTAAGGAATACTAAAACCATCTGATTAAAAGTTTCGTACGCCCCCCCCCCCCGGTATCTCTATATACCATTTCCCTGCGACCCCTGTGAGGGTGCGTTGAAACAATATTAAATGAATAGAATCGTCGTTAAGGGAATTATAAGAAAACAAAATATGGAAAGTAGTGATGTGATCACCAATATCCTCACTAGTCTTGCCCTCGAATTTCATAATATCCAAAGAAATCTTGGTGGGGACGGGGGGCCATGTCGGGTCATGAAGCACAGGGTCATTCATTAATCTTGACAAGTTTGGAAAATTGAGCGTGGCCAGAAAAGGGAGACAGAGTTGTGGCATATGGCCCAAAGCTCTCGATAAATATTGTTATTGGGGAATCACAACCCATCCAGGTTTCTGGTATGCACCATATATCTGTCTGGGATTGTAAAACCCCCCTCCGAACTGATTCATAAAGGGTTGGTTGGGATCCATTCCAATAGGAATGTTATGATGAGGATTGTAAATATTTCCCCCGACCGGAGTAGCTCCAAGTTGGGGGTTTCCCAAGGTGTGAAACTAACCCCCTCTAGGTGTGAATCTGAAGGATAGAGGTGGATTCATCATGCCAAATGTGTTGGTAGAAATTGGTGTGGAGGAGGTAGGTGTAAATGATGGACCATAAGCAACAGCTTGTCCACCAGGTTGACTACTCCATCCAGGATCATTAAGACCAGGATTAGACCCAGGGTGAAAAGGAGGTAGGCTTCCAACTGTAGGATTCATTTGGGGAATATGAGCACCGCTAAACGAGAATGGAATATGCCGAGGAGCCATTCCCCCAAGTCCAATACTAGTATTCAAATTAGACACTGGAATGGAGGATGAAAATTGCGATGTGAAATTGGGCATACCATAAGAAAAAGGGCTAGAGGTCGTAGGGATGGAATGAGTATTGTAGCCCGACGAATGAAAAAGAGGCCCAAAAGGGTTCATGACTATAGGTTGAGTATTAACTATAGGCCGGACATGAGTGATGATGGGAACCTTCGACACTAAAACCATGGTGGTTGAAGGTGTCGAAGGAGTACCATTAACTATAGTGGGTATGGGAGTTGAAGGAATCCCATTATCTTTCTGACTCAACTCAGTACTCATACTTGTATGACCACAAGTCTGGTAGGTGGAGGTGTGTGTACCATGCTTGATAACTTTACGCCTTTTAGAAGGAAAAGATTCAAGATGAGGTGGTAACTAAAAAAATGGCGAGACCTGCAAGGAAGCTGGTCTAGCTCCACGATGACTCAAGACTTGATATATAAAAACAAATCCTAAGGCCAACTAACAATCAAAGAGAACACCAAAATAAACAAAAGGCCAATATGCACACAAACAGGATAAAGTGGTTGAAAGGGGCCTCCCTCCCTAAAGTAGGTATGCCTCACCCAAGAGGGGCCCGAGACTCCCTGCAAAAGATCGTAGGTATCTGAATAAGTTATAAGGACCCTCATGGGATTAACAACCAATCAATCAGATCCCCCCGGAGAGGTAATCCTCCATAAATTTTGTGTGTTGTTCGACCCTTATCTGACCCAGGGTACATGCAGAATAAGCCCTGCAAGTAACCTATGTGGCTACCTATGTCAAGCAACTAAGCCACCATGATATAACCAATGCACAGACAAACAGTCATAAGTCAGGTCCACCGTATGGGTAGGGTAAAAAATCCTAAAATCTCGAAAGCACCGCCTCTCACGGAGGTAAAGGTACTAGCAAGATCCCCATATACAAATAGATCCACATAAATATCTCTGACGCTAATAAGGTATTAGAGGGATATCTCCTCAACCAACTTCGCACGACCTCATGTTTAACTCCGGTGTGAGCGGATTGAGATGAATGAGGTTCGCTCACACAAGAATTATCCAAAATACTTGGAATATAACAAAGTAGTCCATGTAGGAATAATGTATAAAATATGAATAGATACGATAAGATAAGATGATATAAGATTGAGAATGAGGGCTTGTTTATATACCCACACAGGGGTGCCCTTAACCAATAGTCATGTCCTTTGAGACATGACCTTTCATTATTACTAATAATTATTTATTAATTAATTATTATGTTATGAATATCTATTTTATATGTATATTTATGTTCATAACATTGCCTTCCCCTTAAAAATTCTCTCCTCAAAGCATACTTTATGGAAGACTTATTTATTGCTCTAGCTTGTAATTAGTGTCTCATGCTTCTTCATTATTGAGTTAGTAATCGTTGAGGACCTAAGACGATAGGATCTTCTAAGCGCTGAGCAAAAATGTCACATTGTAAAGGAGTCTGCCCTTCCTAATTTGATCTTCTGCGGAATGGGGAGTTTAAAGGGTTCTTGGAAAGAACATGATGTATTTCGACTCCCATGATAGCTTCTACTTTGAGCATCACTTGTAGTGGAAGTAATATTCTTTGACATATTGGCCATTTGTTTCTGTTGATACAATGATTGGCTAAAGTATCGATTTTTGTGATTAGGATGTCGATAAGGCATCCTTGTAACTCGATCCTTACTTCATATACTTGTAGCTTTTTGTTGATTAACTTTTGGAATTGAATTTTCTTCATGGCCCTAGATTGTTTCTTCTTCGACATTTGAAGACCTCTTTACATCAATTGGATTCACATCCTTTTGAGTTGTAAGGTTGATTGGTTCTATATTAATTCCTTTATCCATAATTGAGACTTTTACATCTAACGACTTCTTTAGTTCCATAGGTTCAATCATTGTCTCTTTATCGACTATTGATGTTTTGTGATCTAGCTCTTCTTGTAAAGACTTCTTATCATGCTTAAACCTTTTGATTTGCATTAGTAAATCCTGATTAATCATATAAATATATAAGGTTGTAAGTAGAGTGATAGGAAAGGAGATGTTTATCAGAGAGACATTAGGAGGAATCTCTAGAGAGAACAAAGATGTGGGATGTATATTTCACTTTTCCTAGTTTTGTAAGAGAGACTGTAACTATGATGTCTATCATGTAAAGATCATACTATTATGATGAATTAAAGGAAGATCAATATCGTTTTGACTCAAACATTTCTTATATGTGATGCTTGTTGTGATATTTAGTGTTTATCTGTGTAACATCCCGTTTTACTGAGCACACTTATATTGACTTATTCTTTGAGGACACTAGCGTGCAAGTGATTCGGTTATGGTACATTATGATTTCATTTCGATTATGAGTTATATATGATGATGATGATGTATTGTGATTTATTGTTACTTTCATATGTATGTGTATTGACAGATATTATTGACGAGTTCTCCTGAGTGTGTAGGACACATGATAGGTTATGGATGCTGATGACATCAATGGAATTCCTTTGGCTCTAGATTGAGTCAAGGAGTGGATTGCATTTTGACTAAGTATTTCATTTTATGCACATGTGATATATGATTGATTACATTATGATTTATGTATATGGATTATTGACACAATTTTTTTCAGTGGATGCAGGCTTGACGATGCTTTCTAATCCGACTCAAATAAGGAGTAAATGGGTCATGCACATAAACCAAACATTTGAGGGAGAGGTGTGGCAGCATCCCTGTCGCATCCTGCTAGCACTCCCACCGTGACCTGAATTGTAGGTTAATAATTACCTAGTTTGAGAGGTACATGATGTCGTGAGAGTAGATTGAGACAGTCCCTGACGAGGAAATCTAAGGGGCACACAATAAGGCAGAATCCTCATTCCTTAGAAGCCCTTAGTCTCTCACAAGGTCGAACGAATGGAGTGTTGATTCCAAGGGTCGAAATTTTTTCCAAAAATAGTCAAAGGCAAGTAGCACCCTTGGAGCACAAAAATGCGACTTGAAGGGCACATCACGTAATTAAAATATGAGTCAATAAATCTAGATGGCCTAGAAAACTTAATGAAATATTTAAACCTTGTTAGAACATAGTATTAATTAATCACTAAATTATAAAATAAAATCCTTACAAGAGTCTAAGCCTAAGTTTAAGACTAAATCTAATTACAAGTTTAAATGAGAGACTAAATAAAATATTAAATAAATTAAAATATTGAATCCCTATTCTATTTTGAAAGAACATTGTCTTGAGAGCCTTTATCCTTTTCGAATTAATATTCTTCTTCATTATCTTAGTTGAGAAGAGTCTAAATCCCTTTAATTTTTTCTTAATTCCCTTTGTTCGGGAAGTATGTCTTGGTAGTATTCCATCGTTTTTTATTACATCTACTTTACTCCAATTTTACAGGTGTTAGCAAGATAAATATAACCTTTTCAGTGATTGTGTGAAAAATCATAGAACCTTCGTGATATCCTTCTTGGCGCATTCACTGTTAAATTCAAGAAGGGATAATCACATCGTTCCACGTCTACATAAACGTCCCTAGGTGCGACGTGTGGATATTAAACTAACACCGTCTCTTAGACTTAACCTCTTTTAAATTCGACATGCTTAGGAAGTGGTGCTTCCCCGACAGTTGATCGTGGATTTTTCTTCTTGGAGTTGACACCTAGATGAAGTTTCAGGTTCTATACCTAACTTGGAAGCGAGCTGGGTTCGATAAAGTTGTTTGAGGAATTGTGTCACCGAATGATCGTGAAATCCAAACTTATGATTGGTTAACCAACAATGCCTTGATAATTTTAGTAGATAATAAACCTTTCTATGTAAATGTTACGCATATCTTGCTTGGACGAAAAACCTTCTTTTATAATATTATTCATGCGTTATACACTATCCGAATTAGAAGAGCTAAGTCCACCGATTTTAATTCGTGTGTTTTAGATCCTAAATTTATAGGTAATAAATAGATATTTGTGTAGATTATGGTAAAATTTATTGGTATGGGATGTGGAAAATAAATCTATTAAAGTAACCCTCCCTAATGTTACTAGAATATTAGGGAGCTTAACTAGTGTTGTATACTTTTGTTATAATTATTCCACGCTACTAACATTAATTGTTTTCAGTATGTTACGGATTAAAAGTTCTTAATGTCGGGAACAAATTTAATTCTCAATAAAATTTTCCTTTAAGAATATCATAATTAATATTATCCACTCATGGAAATAGACGTTGATATGTTGATTATCCTTTGTGTGATCTATTATTAGTAATATTCATATGTTAAGTTGTTATGTTATTACTTGTAATTGTATCATGATTGTTTTGCGAATATATGATTGAGTTTAAACTTGTGTTGACTAAGGTTAGATCATTCTCGATTGTTATTGTTGGAATTAATTGTCTTGCTTATGAAATTGTAGTACCGAATTATGCGTAATCTTGTTCTGTGATAAATTTTAATATCGATGATTAGCAGAGATGTTACAAGTTAGTTATGGGAGTAGATACTTTCATGTTCCTCAGAACAATCGCCAATCCTGAGACCTTAGATGGTCAAAATAAATTGGATGAATCCTGGACTTGAGAATTTATTATGTGTCTTGAAGGTCCTAACCTTGCAGGGTAGCTTGGGCGGGTAGACATCTTGTGTTATCCCTATGTGATATGATTGATCTTAGAATAATAGTGATGTTGTATCTAAATCTTGTTGTATGGTGATATAGATGAGAATAGAATGTGTAAGTATTGATGTATGTTACATACACATAACACTTGTCCTAGTCGATGTTAAAAAAAATAAAATTTACCACTATTGTACTCACTTACATTTATGTCTTAACGGAGTGGTTGTTACATATGGTATCCGAGCGAGGTTAAGCCCTGCGACAAGGGACTTGTTATGCCTTCCACTATGTTAAATAAATGATTAAATATGTATCAATAATAAATTTTGAAATTGTCCATGCAGGTAATCATGGTTAGAGGGTGCAAGGGAAGCACATGTCATGGTGCGGGAGGAAGAGGTATGCCTTCTCCAGGTGTATCCATGCTAGAGGGATTAAACCCTCAGGGAGATGAGTAGCTCACTGAGCAAGAGAAGGTTGTTGTGGGATATGTGGTAGGTATGATGAGATCCTTCGAGAGGATGTCAGAGGAATTGATCAACCGTATTTATTGGGATGAGAGAAGAACATCTGTGCCCAATGAGGGTTCACAACACACTCCAACGAATAGTAGTAGCATACACATAAAACTCGAGAAGGTGAAATTTCTCGAGTTATGGGGTTCCATTGATGGCTTAGCCACTGAGGCATGGTTGGAAAACATGGCAATGTGCTTCGTACTTCATGATTACACCTCCAACATGAAAGTCTGCATGACGATCGTTCAACTAAAATGGAGTAATCTACTTTGGTGGAAGATGCTCCTACCTCAAATAAACATGGTCATGGAAGACGTGTCATGGGAATTGTTCGAGGAACGATTCCAGGAAAGGTACTTGTTCGATGAATTCAGTGAGTGACAACTTAATGAGTTCAACACCTTACAACATGGTAGTCGTATGGTACCAGAATATGATGCCAGGTTCATGGAGCTATTCAGATGTGCTCCACATCTGAACATAGAGAAGTTAAAGGTCAACAAGTTTTTTTTTGGCCTTAACTTCAACATTCATGCAAAAGTGAGGATCTTGATGCTCTAGAAATTGCACAATGCAGTTCAGAAGGCTCTCATAGCTAAGGAATATTTGAAAAGTGGGAGTCAGAGCATGACTCCTTCTAGACCAACTAGACATGTGAAACTGGGAGCACAACAACATCAGACACCATCCAGATAGACTTATGGGCATCAAGACACGCCGAGAGGACCTATGCTCTCGACACGGATATGACAGAATCCTCAATAGAGTACTCCTTACAGAGAACCAAAACAACAATAGCATCGTCTTCGACAACATTTTAGGCTTGTTAAACAAAATAAACCAAGATAAAAAATTGTTATGCCAACAACATCCACTTCGAGGACAAGGAGCACTAGACCAAAGACTAGATGCTGGACATGTGGAGAGACACATTACTAGCGAGATTTTTTGATTGAGAAGGCCAGAGCAACCGGATCATCATGACCCACTATAGTTGGATATTTGGGCAAAGCCCACCGGATACATGCAACAATGAACAACGACTAGGCCAAGCACCATTCCACTGTGCTCGAGACGTCAGGTATGATCACCGATCAAAATTTCAGTATTTTGATAGATCTAGGAGATATAGAAATATTTTTTTCAAGTGCAGTGCTAAAGATAATTAAGGTAAAGGAAGTTGAGTAGGATGAGTTAAGATACGTAGAAATGACATCGGGAGCCAAACATAAAGTTGGAGGAAAGGTTATGGACTACAACATCAACTTGGGTGATTTTCTAATGAAGGTAAATATTTATGTCATGATATTAGGATCTTTTGATATAGTGATTGGCATGGATTGGTTGGAATCACATGATGCGATACTTAACTGCAAGAAGAAATGGTTATGTTTGACGGATGATTTGGGGCAGAGTAGGGTGATTGTAGGAAGAAACCAGGGGGTTTCAATGAGATTTATTTCTTCCCTACAATTACATAAAATAATGCATAAGGCATGAAAGTTATATGCCATCCTAGCACTTAATGAAAAGGGTGAGACAAAAGGATTAGAAAACCTTCCGGTAGTATCAAATTTTGCAGATGTATTTCTAGAGGAACTAAGAGGTTTTCACCAGAAAGAGAACTTGAGTTTACCATAGACTTGAAACCTGGAACAAAACCAATTGCGAGAACTCCATACTGAATTTCGACACCATAATTGCAGGAGTTGAAAATGAAATTGAAGGAGTTGTTGGATTTAGGACTTATATGTTTGAGCGTATTTTCGTGGGGCGCGCCAATGATTTTTCGTTAGAAATAAGGATGGGTCATGGAGGATTTGTATTGACTACCGTCAATTGAACAAAGAGATGATTAAGAACCAATATCCTTTACCAAGGATTGATGATTTGTTTGATCAGATGAAGGGAGCGACATTGTTTTCGAAGATTGGCTTGGATTCAGGATATCATCAGTTACATATTAAGGAAGAAGATACCCCTAAGGCTGCATTTAATATGAGATTCAGACACTATGAGTTTGTTGTTTTACCATTTGGATTGATGAGTTTCCTGAGTGTATTTATGAGTTTGATGAATGGGGTATTCTGTGAATAATTGGACAAGTTTGTTCAAGTATTTATTGATGACATACTGATTTATTCCTGGATGGAAGAAGAGCATGACGAACACTTGAGATTGGTTTTACAATGTCTAAGAGAAAACAAGTTATACATGAACTTGTTGAACTGTTCTTTTTACCAATCAAGGATTCATTACTTGGGAAACATCATATCTGGAGAAGGTATCATTGTGGATCCAATGAAAGCAGAGGCTATTATGGAATGGCCAACACCGATGAACATACAATAGGTACATATATTTATGGGTTTAGCAGGATATTACCAAAGGTTCTTAGAAGGTTTTTTGAAGATAGAAAATCCAATCACAGAATTGCAGAAGAAAAACAAGAAATTCATATGGACAGAGAAATGTGCGGAAGCATTTCAAAATATTAAGGAGTTTTTAATGACAACGTCGATATTAAAGGTCCCTGACATGGACGAATAATTCTTGGTATGCACAGATGCATCCAAGGAAGGTTCAGGCAGAGCTTTGATGCAAGATAGTCGAGTGATCACTTACATCTCAAGGAAATTGAGAAGGCATAGGGAAAAATACGCAACACATGACTTGGAGTTATTAACAATTGTATATTCCTTGAGAGTATGGAGACATTATCTGATTGGATGAAAATTTGAATTAAAGACAAAGCACTGTGGATTGCAATATATATTTACTCAGAGTGACTTGAACGCGCGACATAGGCATTGGTCAAAATTGCTTAGTGAATATGACTTTGGGATTACTTACATTAAAGGAACAATGAACAATGTAGTAGATTCATTAAGTTAGAGACCACATGTAACACCGTAGGTTTTGAGCCCCATTTTAAATAATGTATTGTTACAATGATGAGAGGCCAGAGTGCCCAAACAATTATTAAAAAGGTAGTGTTCCCAAGAAATGTAATGTTTGATCATTATTAATAATAAATACATCGTTGGTTGCTAGATGGACAAGGACTAGAGTTATAGGGGGCTATGATTCCACAAGAGAGGGGGATTGAGGGGATACATGTTTATTTCCTATTTTAATTATCCTTTTGTCTAAGGGAGTGGATCAGTTACGTGAGCTTCTTGGGGGAGGCCAGGAGGTTCTTGATTCCCCACGAAATACTTAAACCCGCCCCTGGTCTATTGGGGAAGGTTGGCTAATAGTTCGTTCACTCATTTGCTCGTTCACTCTTTCATCCGTTTCTGCGTTCATTCACTTGCTCACTCGTGCATTCATTCTGCCCTTACCTATCACTCGTTGATCCATCCTCATCCTTGTCTTGGATTGGGAAAGGGAAACAAACTACTGAAGAGAAGCCATGGTATCATTGGCTGTAGAGGTCACTGGTGTAAATCCAACCATGAATTGAGGCCTGCATGTCTGAGATGCATTGGTCTGTGTCTATCTTTGTTCATAGCTATGAGTCCTGAGAGTTCCAGCATTGAGATTCTGGACCAGTTGACTTGGAGCCCTGGAAGGAGAAGGACTTCCTGAGGGACTACATGGCAGATAAGGGTGGAGGTCCATTCTCTTAGGTGGTGCAATATGGGTAGAAGAGAGATGGGTACTTGGATTGTTCTGAGTGCTGGAAATTCTATGAGAGCTTGAGTGTTGACTAGTTTGGGAAACCAAGTAACACTCTAGAACCATCCTTGTGGATTCATATCCCTAGCTTGAGAGTGACACTGCTATTGAGATTTTGAGAAGTAGTGTCTACGGTTGGGTGGAACGTCCTTGGTCTACAGCCAGTTGGTGTCTTCTTTTATAAAGATAGGTGCCCTCTGTTATGGTACTATTTACCTGTATATGAATGTATTCCGCTGTGTATTTATTTATCGTTTAATTGAATCTTTAGAATATGCATGCTTGATGGTTATTCTTGTGCATGTCATTAGATATTTTATTTTATGTGTCCTTATTAATTGAAAAAGGTATCAATAAGAGAAAGAAGTCCAAGGGTGGGATTGAAGGTGGTGCACCCTGACCTGTGGGTGGTTGGGGAATGTTGCAGATTGGTATCAGAGCTTCTGGTTGAAACACTAGGCTAGTATGGGTCAGGTCTGTTGGTCAGAGTCTTGTGGTTGAGATTGAATTATGATCGTGAAGTTTAAAATCTCAGGAGGAATGGAGTTTCAAAACCTACGCAGAAGTTAGAACGTCAGAGATCTTTTGCAAGGGTTCTAAGGATCATGACCATCCCCTTCGAATTCGGGAGAAGTCACCACTATGGAATCAAGAGAGATATGAGATAATTGGATTGAAGGGAAGGTGAAAAAGGGTCGTTCGATGAAAGAGAAGAAAATGTTAAGTCACAACCGTCATATCTCATTGGAGAGAGATCAACATCCAGAAGGAATTGCGGGGACCCAAGTTTCACGAGAGTTAATTCCCCAAGGCAGTCCCACAATCCAAACCATGGTTTCACCGAGGGGTTACGTGTCAACATCAAAAGAATTGCAGGGAGAAAGGTAGGTTACTTCAAACTACTGATGCATGCCCCCAAAAATTGAAAGGCATTAAGTGATGTGACATGTTAGCGCTTGAACATCGAAACTTCGAAGAGACGAAGTAGATCTAGACTGTTGATCGAAGTGGACACGTGGCAGGAGATCCTACACTCCGACAGATAACCACTTTGGAAGAAATATGGATGGGAAAATCCAGAACTCTCGAAGGCCCAAATCCCGGAGTTCATCTAGACCATCCATCAATAAGGACACGCAGCGCCAAATCTCTCACTTCAGAGACTTAGTACTCCAAAAGGTTTTGCAGAGTGAATCACTAGGGAAAGAATTACACAAAGTCCTGAAGTTCGATGTTAATACAAACCGTCTGATAAGGGAGACACATGTCGACAGATTAGCTAGTTCGGGAATTTGGAGTTTGAGAGAATTGGAAGTGTGCCAGTGTGGAAACTCCCGAAGCCCAAAGAGCTGAAGTGGTGGGGCATGATAATGTCATATGGAGGTGATGTGGACCCCAGAATTTCGAAGTGACATGGCTTGCATATGTCACCTGGGATGACATGGACACATGGGATGTGTACCACATGTCAGTGAGTTTAGAGCATGTGGAGGATTGAAATGTAAGTTAGAACATGACACGTGTCACCCACCTGATTGGGCCATGTGTCTGCTTCTAGTATTTTTCCACATGGTGATAGATCGTGCAGTCTGGAGACTAGGTACTCTAGAGGAAACATATGTGATAGTTGGCGTTGGGTCGAGAACTCTCGAAGAGTTGAAGAAATTCACAAACGTTGATCTTTGAGAGACACACGTCAACTTCGGGTGAAATCACTCCAGGAGAAAGTGAATGGGAAGAGAGTTTGAAACTCCCAGAGACTGAAGAGCCAAAGCGATTCATAGCCATTGATCTGTGGGAGGACATGCATCGACAGATCGTGAACTCTGGGTAAAAGCGTTCCGAGAGGAAGCAAGCGGGGAAGTTGAGACTTCCGAAGGCTGAAGTCCCAAAGTGGACTGGAGCTGTTGATTTGATGTGGACTCATGGTGCCTGATCTAGAACTTTGGGTGCAGATTACTCTGGGGGAAGGCAGAGGTCCAATGTTGAGAGCCCCGAAGCCCAGATTCCCAAAGTGGATCTCAATCGTTGATCATGAACGAGGACGAGGATCGTTGATCGGGTCCTGGATGAAGGTTCCAAAGTCCCAAAGCTCTAGATAAGCACTTTTTTAGCTAAGCGCAAGGACATGACCGTGGTCACATGCAATTGAGAACTGAGGGAAGAAGAGATAATGGCCAAATTGTTGTTTCCAAGATAGAAAAGTGATAAGGAAGGATTTAGCCATGGTTTCGAGTCGTGGATCACCTGGGAAGGTGGTTTGAAAGAAGCGCTTGTGCATAATTTAATTCTGTATCGGCTGAAAGATAACACAAATGTGTTGTATGATGCAGATTGACACATATATGTTCTTCATGAATTGAGAAGAAAAAGGACCTGTAACATGGTTTGGAAAATTTTGTTTATTATATGCATAATTCTAACAAAATGGTCGCTTGCACATTTTTCAGAATTAAGGAGTTTAAACACATAAGCTCAGAATGCATATTGAAGAAATGGAAGAAGGTGAGGGAGCCTTCATCCATGATAAGGAGGCTGAAGGCCATAATACCAGAGTTGGTAATGTAGAGACAGAGTCCAATGGATGCAAGGAAAGAGGAGAGCATGAAACATTAATAGAAATTGTAAGAACCCTGAAAATAGAAGTGTAGAGATACAAAGTAGAAAATGAGAGACTGATGAGAGAGAAAAGTCAGATAAATGCTCGAGTGTTGTAGAGCTTAAATCAGTTGTAGAGGTAAATGAAGAAGGGATCAAACTAAAAACAAGAGGAAGAAGGCAGGTTTCGTGAAAGGAGAGAGGATCATGGAAGAGCTAGTTATTTGAGAAGTGATAACATAACTCATAGACACCACTTGACTCCTTCCTCAGAAAGAAAGTTTTATGCATTGGAAGATTCCATAAGCAGTTCATAGGTGTCTCCTGTTAGGCACCAGAGAAGGAGATAGGAAGTGGAAAATTTGAAAGGAGAGTTGAGGAAGCCTAAGCCACCCTCCTTTGATGGTGAAAGAGAAAACAATTATGATGCTGAAGCATGGTTGATTGGACTCAGAAGATATTTTCAATTGCATAACTATTCATCAAATCTAGAAGCCAAAATTTCCACCTACCATTTACACGAGAAATATGCAATGTGGTGGGATCAAATAAAGCAAGTTGAACATATTAATGAGAATAGGATCACTTGGAAGAAGTTCAAGAAGTACTTCCAGAAGGAGTACCTCTCAGAACATTTCTATGACAAGAAAATGCAGGAGTTCTTTGAACTCAAGATGGGAAGCATGACTATGGAAGAATATGAGAAGAAGTTCTTGGGATTGTTAAAATATATTGAGTTTATAATCGCTGAAAAGGTAAATATACATAGGTTTTTGAGTGTACTTACATCCTTTTATAAAGAAAATATTAGGTATGATGAGCCCAAGACCTTGACTGAGGCCATCATGAAGGATAAATACCTATATGAGAAAGAATAGGGAAGATAATCCATGCATAAATCTTGGAAGGATAAGAGGAAGGAGAACTCTGATCAGAGGAGGAACGGATTAAAACCTCCCTTCAATAGGAATGAGCCTAATAGAAATAATCAATATCAGTATGCTAAGGGTGAATCCAAGAAAGAAGAATCCTTGGGAAAAAGGGGAAGACCACCTATCTAATGTTGGGGATGCAAAGAAGATCACTTGTACAAGGATTTCCCACACAGAAAGGATAGATTCAAGAATGTGAACCACATCCAAGAGGTTACAACAATTGAAGATATGGTAAGAATCTATGTAGCTTTATATGATCGACAAGAAGAGTACCCGTCCAATATGATCGAGGTGGAAGGTAATATCATAAATCAACATGTTTCTATTTTAACTGATTCAGGAGCAAGTCATTATTACATTGATCCTAAAATAGTGGATAGATTAAATTTGGAGAAAATTAAGCTTGGAAAATCAAGCTTGGTTCAGCTAGCCACTAGAACCAAAAGGAGAATCCATGATATGGTCAGAGGATGTTCCATAAGTCTTAATAGTGTGAATATAAATGCTGATCTAAATATCATACCATTGGGGTCTTATGATATTCTAATTGGAATGGATTGGTTGGACAAGCATCATGTTGTCCTATATTGTCATAGCAAGACATTTACATGTCTTGATGGAGATGGAAAACAAAGCACTGTGAAAGGAGTTCCAAGACCCATCTCTATAAGGGAGGTTTCAGCCTTAAAGCTGAAGAGATTTTTTAGAAAAGGATGTCAATTGTATGCAGCTCATGTGGAGGAGCCAAAAAATACAAAGGGGCCAAGCCTTGAATATTTCTTGTTACTACAAGAATTTGAGAATGTATTCCAAGAAATACTAGGGTTTCCACCAAGAAGGGAGATAGATTTCTCTATTGATTTAGTGCCAGGAGCTGCCTCGGTGTCAAAAACACTTTATAGAATGAGCACACCAGAGTTGCAAGAATTACAAATGTAGTTGGAGGAATTGTTGAAGAAAGGGTACATACGTCCAAGTGTTTCACCTTGGGGAGCACCAATACTTTTTGTCAAAAAGAAGGATGGAACCTTGAGGTTGTGTATTGACTTTCAACAACTAAATAAGTATACTATAAAGAACAATTATCCTCTACCCAGAATTTATAACCTCTTTGATCAACTAAGAGGAGAAAATATATTTTCAAAGATTGACCTGAGGCCAGGATACCATCAGGTAAGAATCAAGGAAGAAGAAATTCATAAGAAAACCTTTAAGACCAGGTATAGGCATTATGAATTTGCAGTGGTGCCATTTGGACTGACCAATGCACCAAATATGTTTATGTTCTTAATGAATGTCATATTCAAAAATTATCTAGATAATTTTTTCATAGTGTTCTTGGATGGCATAATTATATATTATAAGTCTGAAGAGGAGCATGAACATCACTTAAGAATGGTGTTGCAAGTTCTAAGAGAACATCAGTTGTATTCCAAGATGAGTAAGTGTTATTTTTATCAAAATCAAATCCATTACTTGGGACACATTATTTCAGAGCAGGGCATAACAGTAGATCCAAAGAATATTGAAGCCATTAGAGGTTGGTCAACACCCAGCAATGTGTCAGAAGTTAGATCTTTTATGGGATTGGTTGGTTACTACAGAAGGTTCATAGTAGGATTCTCTAATATTGCTCATCCCATTACTTCTTTTCAAAAGATGGGAACTAAATTTGAATGGACACCTAAGTGTGAAGAGAATTTTAATCTGTTGAAGGAATTACTTACTAGTGCACCTATGTTAAAGATTGCTGACCCAAATGAAAGTTTTGTGGTATGTACAGATGCATGTAAGGAAGGACTTGGGGGAGTCCTCATGAAAAATGGACATGTCATTGGTTATGAGTCCAAAAATCTTAAGGAACATGAGAGGAACTATGCCACACATGACTTGGAGATTGCTGCCATTGTCCACGCCTTGAGGATGTGGATGAATTATCTCTGGGGAAGAGATTTGAATTAAGGATAAACCACATTGGCCTAAAGTATCCTTTTGAAGAACCAACCTTTAATTCTATGCAAACAAGATGGCTGAAAATTTTAAGTGAATATGACCTCGATATCAAGCATATCAAAGGAAAAGAGAATAAATTTGTTGATGCACTCAGTAGAAGAGTGCATCTCATGCATGATACTGCTGTCAGAATACATCAATCAGACTTGAAGAGAAGAATTTTAAATGATCTTGTTACAGATCACCATTACCTATAGGTAAAGGAAATATTACATCAAGGAGATGTACAACAGAAAATAAAGGAGTATGAGATAAAGGAAGATGGATTACTCATGCATAAGAATAGAATCTATGTTCCTAGTTACGAAGAACTAAGGAATTTGGTATTGAAGGAAATGCATGATGTTCCTTATGTTGGACATCCCAGTTACCAGAAAATGATTACAACAGTAAGAAGCCAATTCTTCCGGCCAGGAATGAAAAAGGATAATGTTGTTTACATCACTCGATGTATGGAATGTCAGAAGGTGAAGGCTGAGCATAGGCACCCAATGGGTTTGCTTCATCCATTACCAATCCTAGAGAAGAAATGGAAGGTGATAATCATTGATTTCATAACTAAATTACCCAGTACAACAAAGAAACATGATTCCATCATGGTGGTGGTTGAAAAATCAACAAAGGATGCTTATTTTGTTCCTCTAAGACAACACATACATCGACTAATATTGTAGAAATTTACATGAGAGAGATTGCTAGGTTGCATGGGATACCTAGGATAATTGTCTTGAACATAGATTCAAAGTTTAACTCTAATTTCTGGAGGGGATTGTTTAAAGGATTTGGTACAAATATAAACTTTATCACAACATACCATCCCCAATCATATAGACAAACAGAGAGGGTCAATCGAATAATTGAATACATGCTGAGAATGTATGTGATGGATAAGCCATCTAAGTGGGAAGACTACTTACACTTGGTTGAGTTTTCATATAATAATGGGTATCAAGCTTCATTGAGAATGATCCCATCTGAAGCCTTGTATGGTAGTAAATGCAATACTCCATTGAGCTAGGACAACCCAACAAATAGAGTGTTACTTGGGCCAGACTTGCTCAAGACTATGGAACACCAAATGGTTAAGATCAAGTAAAATTTAAAGGAAGCTTAGGATAGACATAACGTTTATGTAGATAAGAACATGACAACTAGAGAATTTAAAGTAGGGGATCACGTGCTTTTGAAAGTGAATCCCAAGAAAATCTCTTTAAAATTGGGTAGTTGTGCAAAGCTGGTAGCCAAATTTTGTGGTTCATTTGAAATATTGGATAGATAGCGCTAGTTGCATACATGATTGCATTGCCTGCTTCCATGAATGTGAATAATGTATTTCATGTCTCTTTACTAAATAAATATGTACATGATGCTAACCATGTTATTGATTGGCATATGATTCAAGTAGAGACAGAAGGAGACTTTCAGGTTCATCTAGTGCGGGTATTGGACATAAAGGTCAAAATGCTCCAGAATCAAGTTATAGAGTTGGTAAAAGTTCAGTGGACCTACTATGGTCCTGAAGATGCTACCTGGGAGCATGAAGATGCCATGCGGGTAGAGTATCCACAAGGTTTTGAATAAAATTTTGAGATTTTGATATCTATTTTGTATATGCACTGAGGACAGTGCCAAAATAAGGGGGAGATGATGTAACTGTTGGCATGTTTATAGGCAGGTGTGCTTGTCATTGATGGCAAGATCAGAGTATGCAATGATGGAAAAACAGGGACAATGTAAGCTCAGGAGGATTAGCGCAGAGTCACACACAATGTGTAGGTGTGCACCAGGGACGAGGTTAACTCATTGCCAAAGCTCAAGAGAGATAGCATACTTAGGATCTTAGACAGATCATAGGTCGAGGCCTTTGACACTTAGAATTATTCCAAGTTAGGAGGATGTGTAAACCCGAGAGGAGAAGCAATAGTGATCTTTGGATCCCATTGAGAATTCCCGATGAATGTCAGATCTAAGCCTGAGGCTCGACCGACGTTGGATCCAGGAGAACCTTCACATTCTTTAAAGAGAAAGGTGAAGCGGGGTTACGAAATCCTGAAGGCAGGAGGACAGTTTTGGATACCGGGAGTTGGAAGATTCGAGACTCTTCATGGTCATGAGTCCCAGAATCGCGAAATGCGAAACACCAAAATCCTGAAAGCAAGAGGATAGTTTGGGATACCGGGGGTTGGAAGAGTCGAGACTCTTCATAATCAGGAGTCCCGGAATAGCGAAATGCGAAACCCCGAAAACTTGAAATAGGCACATCAACCATAGGTTCAGATACCAGGAGTTGGAGGAGTCAAGAGTCAAGACTCTTCAACACAAGAGTCCCGAAGTGCTGAAATGCGAAACGCCGAAAATCATGAAACAGGCACATCAACCCAAGTTTTGGATACCAGGAGTTGGAGGAGTCAAGAGTCAAGACTCTTCATCACAGGAGTCCCAAAGTCGCGAAATGCAAAATGATGAAACACCTTTTTGTGTAGATTTCAGATACTAGGATATGGAGCTTCAAAACACTTCTCACAAGGAATGTTGGAATGCCGAAATGCAAAAATGCAAAAAACATATTTTGGTGTTGGTTTCAGATACTGGGAGTTGGAGTGTTGAAACACTTTGCAACAGGGATGCCGAAAAGCCGAATGTCGAAATGCTGAAAGGCCGAATTGCAAAATGGCGAAATAAGTGCGAGACCCATCATTTATGATCCAACACTGCAGGGTATTCATGAATATGATCGAAGGACTATTGTTTCTCTTCCCAGTTAATTGATCAGTGGCGATTCAGTTGCTGAAGCGGTCTTTGGAGGTTCACAGTGTAATTGCTAGAAACCACTGATGGTTTCTTCCAAAGGACTTGAAGAGACTTCTGTGTGATTTCTAGAAGAGCTGAAGAGCCTCAAGGAATCTGCCAGTGGAATGAAGACTATTTGTAGAGGCAATTGAAATATGGAAGAGCGTTGAATCCTGTAACTGCAACAGAAGGTTGAGCTCGACTCTAACAGAGAAGGTGAAGAGTCTCAACTGCTGGAGAGGCGAAGGAATCTTGGCATAACACCCAATGATGATGGATGCATGGGTTTAACTGCTTGATAAGATGAAGAGTTACAATGATGATCAGACAGAGAACTCGACATGGAGAGAGCATGCAGAAGCATGGCGAGATAGCATGGACAAGGTCCACAAAGACTATAAGTATGCAGAACAGAGAAGAGATGAGTGGGTTGTTGTTGAGAGGGATTCAGGAGTGTAGAAGGAGGAGTGTGCAACAATTGAAATACAGAGAAGAGGAATGGTGCATTTAATGGACATGGCGCACAAAGAATAAAAGGTAGAAGCACAGAAAGCGCAAGGCATGTGTGCAGCAAGACACTGAGACACTAAAGGAAGGCTGAAGTGCTCTTGTAGAGAAAAACATAAGATCAGAAATCACAAGAATATGCAGACAGAGAGACACTGATACAGGAGAGAAGAGAAGCATAGCAGAACAGTGATAAGCATGGGAAGGCAATGATAAATATTGTATCACTGTGATAAATTTGTATATAGAAAAATTTATATTTTAGGGTGGAAGGGAGGTGCTAGGGAGGACTGTTGTCCTCAGGTGTTTAAGTGGGTGCTTGAACATAGGGAGTTGTAGCTCCCATCTAGTTGCAGCCAGAGAAACCAGGGTGGCAGGGTGGTGCAAGGGAGAACTATTGTTCCATGTTATACAGGTTGGTGCCTGTGTGACTGGAAGTTGGTGCTTCCATCCAGTTGGTGCTGGAACACTTAGGAAGTTGGTGCTTCCTTCTAGTGGGTGCTAGAGAAACCAGGGAGTTGGTGCTTCCTTCTAGTGGGTGCTAGAGAAACCAGGGAGTTGGTGCTTCCTTCTAGTAGGTGCTAGAGAAAACNATATAAAGAAGAATAGGTTTTTACCCTTTATGGGTTTCCTCAAGAAATATCTATCTCTGTATATTTCATATGTGTGAATGATGCTGAATGTTCTATTGGTTACTTCCCTGCATTATTGTGATTGGCATTTAGTGATTTGCAAAGAGTTTAAAATAAGCATAATTGTTTAAGCTCGGTAACAACTGATTCACCCCCCCCTCTCAGTTGTCCAACAATTGGTATCAGAGACGACCCCTTTTATCTAAGGGTAGATCCTAGAGCTTAAACATGTCAAACCATGAAGGAAATTCAACCAATAAGGCCCCTCTATTCAATGGAACAAACTTTACCTCCTGGAAAGTTCGAATGAGAACCTACATAATGGCTTTAGGTGCAGATGTTTGGGATGTGGTAGATACTGGTTATGTAAAGCTAGTTGTAC
>JASDQU010174449.1:0-12734 GCA_032191745.1 Picea mariana | reverse complement strand
TGCATAGAGAAATATTTATATTAAATATTAAAATATGGAGGGCCATTCTTTGAGGGTGTAAGAGCCTAAACCATCGGGATATTGAACAGGTCTGCTGGTAGCGGGTACCAGCATGTGGTATGACTAGGTAAACCCATCGGAGTACTGAACAGGCTTGTTGGAAGCGGGGCATTCTACCTAGTCAGGATGATAATCTGACAAAAAAATAATAAGAAATTCCTAAATATTAAACTTGTCCTGATGTACGACATTAATTGTAGACAAAGATGACAAGAAGTACGTATGGTTAAGCTAAGGTTAATGAACTCCATAAATCTTCCATTGGGAACTAACTTTGATATTATCTTAAAACTCTCTCACCTACCTCTTCTTAACTATATGTAGGATGTTTTATCCTATAGGTGGGGACATATTCTAACTGTCTCGTCAGACCGATATGTGAAATTTATCTCTACACTTAACAAGCTGTAAATATTCGGCTATTGGGAGAATTGACTGGTTTCCTATATTTTTTATTGTGAGGTGTCACAATACTTAGGAGTGGGGGAGGGGTTTCATGATCTCACAAATGACAATACTACCTATCTATAGCCCATGAGAAGAAGAAGTAGAATCTTTGTAAAAATTTATGTATATTTTTTTCATGATATGGGTTATTATATCAGCAGTTATTTTTTATTGAAATTCTAAATTCATTGTGTTATAAACCTGTTGTACATTTCTTCGACAAACCACTTAACTCGGTTTTTTTACAGACTGTTCATTACATACTTGTGATTACATGAATTGAGATAGAGGAACATAATGTTATAATGTGCAAGCACGTTGACAAAGAAAGTAACATTGGAACACTCTTATCCTGTCTCTGCTCCTTTTCACTATGACTGTCAAAAGTGTTTAAGCTGAGTGCTATGAATAAAACATCCATTACAAGATGAAAAAATTCCATTTTTCAAAGGAGTACCATATGGAGTGCCATATGGAGTGTCATATGGAGATCCATTTGGAAGACCATATGGGGTTCCATGTGGACGAATGGATGACACACCATATGAAGGATTGGATGAGGTGTGCATACATAGTAAGTAATCATGATTGCAGGTAAACATGAATTGTTTGAAATGATCTGACTATTCAGTTGTATTATGAGATAGATTAAATATATAAATGAATTTTTATGATCAAATGTCCAAGTTGAAGACTTGGACATTGATGTAATTCTCTCATCATTACAATTGCCTCGAAAGGACACCCTTCAAATTTGTTGGCACAGGGGCAGACCTAGGGTTCATCTCCAACAACGCACTAACAATCCCTAGCTACTGGCCCTTTCGGAAGCATCTGTGAAGCAGATACGGTCTCACCTAAAGTAGCTATGAGGGGGTTGCAGGACAGAGATGTCTACAACCAAGGGAATATCAAGTGGTTCTTACTACAACAGCAACACAACATGCATCTATCATTCAACTAGATAGATCTATCCTTCACAGCTATAGATATGATCTAATACAATAATGCAGATAAAAATATAACAACGACAGAGCTCAAAGAATTAATCACATACACAACAACAGATGTACGTGGTTCACCCTCTCTCTAGGGCTACATCCACAGAACTGTGCTTATGATATATTAAGATAAATCTTACAGTTATGATCTACGCTCTTGGCCCGCATATCCTCTCTCTCTTTCTTTCTTTCGCTCCCCCTTCCTGCGCACCCAGCTCTAGGACCTAATCTTCGCACCCAGCTGAAGAGCTTACAATACCAGAAGGCTCTCTCTCTCAGCACTTCTCTCACCCTTAATACAATATTTTCCTAATGAACAGTGATCAATAACAAGACTCAAATACAGTACTGACCCGACCTAGGTCCTTTCAACCTCTATTTATACATTATAGTCCCTTAGCGACAACCTTAAGCCAAAACCTAGGTGTCAAAACCCTAATTACCAAAACCCTAGGTGTCTAAAACCCTAGGTCAACTTGACCTGATTTTTCTGGGCTTCACAAGCCTGTCTTTCTTTCTTCATCTCACGGTGCTCCAAAGAATCCAATGCTGGATTTTTTTTACTTCCTGAGTGGTCCTCGGTCCCTCTTCCTTTTTGATCTGTCATCCTTGAGCACCTCATCCAACAGATTTCTTTTCCTCGCTTCACTCCATCTTTTCTGTTCTTTTGCTCACTTTGACCCAATGACAGTCATTGTGTCTCCCACGAAGCTCGCCTTTTACCTTTTCTTCCTCTTTCTTCGCTTCCTTCCATAACCAAGGGACAACAGGCCCCCAACACTCACATGTGACTCATACCGAGGCACTTGAGCTCTAATCCTCTTGTTTTACATCAACTTTCGACTGCGCAGTACAACCCTTGCTTTCTGCTTTATGCCTCATTTGCATCCTTGTGCAAACTGTCTTTTGTGTGTCTAGTACCCAGTTTCAACTGCACCTGGTACCTAAACCTTTTTCTTCTTGATTCTACTAAGAGTTGTGAGAAAATTGGTTGTCATAGTACAACCTCAATCGACTCCCATTCACCAAGCCTTCCTTCCAGTCTCCTTTCAATGTCTTCAATTGCACAGCTCCTCCTTCTGTAACATAGGCAATATCATATGGTCCGAGACAATGCGTTCTGAACTTCCCGGGGTGTTTGATAAACTTACTATCATATACCAGTACTAAATCACCTTGCCTAAATATCTTCTTCTTGATGTGTCTGTCATGGTAGGCCTTTTCTTGTTCCTTATGAATTTACTGATGGAAGCCTCCAATGAATCTGTCTTCTACCAGTTTGACCAACTATGTTATCCTCTTATGAATAGTGTCAGTATCATCCATGTCTGTAAATGTAGCAATTCTTAAGCTTGGTACCAACTACTCCATTGGGACAACAAATTCAAGACCATAAACCAACTTGAAAGGGGTCTGCATTGTTAATTTCTTGCAAGTGGTTCTATAAGCCCAGAGTACTATTGGTACTCTTAAATCCCAGTCATCCCTGTTCACACTGCAAATCTTTGTCAATGTTGTCTCCAAGATCTTGTTGAATGCTTCAACCATTCCATTTGCTTTTGGATGGTAAGGTGTACTCTTATGATGGTGGACTGCAAACTCTTTAGTCATGGATTCAAATGTCTTATTGATGAAATGTGTACCTTGATCACTCATAAGAACCTTAGGGAATCCAAACCTGGTTATTATGTCATCAAATATAAAACACGCAGCTCTAGCTACACTACAGTCCTTGACTTTTCTTTCTTCGGCCCATCTAGTCAGGTATTCTATCGCAGTGATAATATACCTTGATCTTGTGCGCTTTCCTGGTGGGTTTATAGGTCCCACGAAGTCAATGACCCATTTTTCAAATGCCTGCAAGTTCATCTGTGGTGCTAATGGAATCTCATCTCTTCGGGATGGTTTTCCAACTCACTGGCATACATCGCATGCTCTGGTATATTCTTTAGCATCTCTGTGTGACGTAGGCCACCAAAGGCCAACTCGCAGAACCTTCTGCACAGTTGCTTTTCCTGCATAATGTCCTCCTGCAATGCCTTCATGATCTTATTCGAGGATCATAGGGTGCTCTGCCTCCATCACACATATTTTTAGTATCTCGTCAGGTCCCATTTTATATAGCTGACCAGCTATTAGTGAAAAATCCACAGTGTGCACCACTAGTTGTTTCTTCTGAGGAATCATGTACTCGCTTGGAGCCATTCCTTTTGATAGGAACTGGACTATGTCTGTGAAGTGGTCATCAATATTTCTAATGGAAAGAAGTTGTGCATCCGGTAGTGTATCCTCCAGACTGGTAGGTTATTCGCCATGTTCCAACCTCAACAGGTGGTCTGGGCCTTTGTTCATTTTTCCTAGCTTAACTATGATGTCAAAATCATACTCCTGAAACAGCAGAAGCCATCTGCAGATTCACCCCCCCAAAACTAGCTTGTTGACTAGGTACTTCAGTGCAGAGTGATCAGTAAACATTTTAAAGTGTCCTCCCAACAAGTAGTGGTAGAATTTATGCAATGCATACACAATGGCTAGTCCCTCTCTCTTTGTAGTGGTGTAATTAACTTCGGTTGTGGACAACTTGTTGCTGGAAAATGATAATGGATGATCAATGTCCCCTTCTCTCGGTTGCTCCAGTACTACTCCTAATTCAATGGAGGATGCATCAACATGCACATGAAATTCCTTGCTCTAGTCCAGAAAGACTAGAATAGGCACAGTTACCATCTTTTGTTTCAATGTGTCGAAGCTCTGTTGGCATTCTTCTGTCCAACCGAATTGACAGTCTTTCTTTAATAACTTCTCCATTGGTGTGGTAATCTGAGCATATCCTTTGATAAATTTCCCGTAATAGCCAATATGTCCTAGCACAGTGCGTAGTTGTTTAACTGAAGTAGGTGGTGGAAAATCAACTATAATTGCAATCTTGGATGGATCCACCAACAATCCTTGCTTTCATACAATATGTCCTAATAATACTCCAAATGGTGAGAAGAAGATGCACTTCTTCAAATTTAAAGTAATTTGACACTACCTACATTTATCCAGCATTATCCTTAGACATTCAATATGATTTTTCAACAAACTAAAAATAGTCCAATCATCAAAGTATGCTTCTAAAATCTTATGCAAAAATTCTTTGAACGCTTCAACCACCACCTTGGAAAAGATGGTTGGGGAATTATTCAATCCAAATAGCATTACTATATATTGGTAAGATCCCCACTCTGTGGAAAACATAGTCTTATGATGGTCTTCCTTGGCGATGCGGATCTGATGGTATCTTGAAAACCCATCTGTAAAAGAATATACTTCTTGGCCTCTCACGTTATCCAGTACTTCGTCTGTGAATGGTGTAGGGAAAGGATCATGTCGAAAAGCATCATTCAGCTTCCTGAGATATACGCAAATCTTGATCTCACCTATCTTTTTATCTTGCACTACCATGGGGCTAATCCACTCCGACTCTTCGACGGGTTCAATAATCCTTGCTTCCAGCATTCTTTCGAGCTCAATCTTCACTTTTTCCTTATATTTTAGGTTCAATCTGTAGGGTCTTTTCTTGACTGGCTTCACATCTGGTTTCAAAGGTATTCTCATCTCTCCCATAGGTCCTTTGATTCCCTTCATATCAGTGAACTTGGTTGGGAACAAGTCCTGATACTCATGCAATAATTATGTGATTTTGTCAGTGGTAGTAGCATCCCAGTAATCTCTGATATTGGCAATCTTTGGTGTCTCCTTTGTCCCGATATTGACTTTCTTTATCTTTATCAGATATCCAATGAATGGCAGTTCAACTCCTAGTCTTTCCACATCTCTTTGACCTTCTGTTTCTGTGATATTTACCTTCCTTGGATCATCGTCTTCGTCGGCATTAATGTTGTAGCAAATCTGCAGTTTCTGGAGGGGCGTAGCCAATTCATCCTCTTCTTTCTCCAAAGGGAGGCCAGATGCCTCCTTAAATACATTTTGTCTCACCATATGTAGTGCTTGATATACTGAAGGAGATTCACTTTCAAACAAAAAGGTGGTTATAAAATTATGGATCATACCTTCCCATTCTGTAGTGACGATGCGCATCTCTGCTTGAAGGTACCAGTTAATCGTGGTGGTATCCAGCGTATTGATGAATCTATGTACCCATTTTTCTCTAGGAATGTCACTCTAGGCCTCTTTGTAGCTTCGTACATGGTCCCTTGGGCAGCTTCGACCTGTGTACCTTGCTTCGCAGCTTCCTATTTGTGTTGAAAACCGCTCTATCATCAAAGTTCGGCATTGTGTCTAGTCTGTAATATTACTTCTATGTGTCCCCCACCATCTTTTTGGTGTGGCTTTCATGGCCTCATCCATTGCCAACAACCTCTGTTGTGTTGGTACACTTGTCTCAAATTCTAATAAAAATTTCTCTAAGGGGTTCAGCCCATCAAATGTGGGTAGATTACTCATTGTTGTGCCAATTCAACGAACTTCTCTGGTTAGCCTAGCACATCTTCTTGTATATACTTCATACATCTGGTTCTGCTAGTTCTCTAGCACTTCTTCTGAGTCAGATGAACATGTGTTGTCACTTCACCAGCTCAGATTCCTATCAGTTGTAGGGTTGATATAATATTTTTGTATGGTTGTTAATTTGTATATGTTTTCCAGTTCAAATGCGTCGTCCTCTTCTCTGATAGGTTATGTATATCGTGCACCGTCATCTGGATCTAATGGTGCAATGACCCTAAGGCCAGGTTTCTCAAATGTCATGCATCTTTTCTTTAGATCAACAAAAGTGGAATTGTCGAAGGCCCAATCAATTCCTAATAATGCAGGGTAAGGGAAGTTATCATCAACAATTTCAATTACCTAAAATATCCAAAGGTTCTTACTCCATCAATGTCCACTGGGACATGCTCTAATCATCCAAATGGGCTAACAACTTGATGATTATCCATGCAAATCCTGATAGGGGAATATATCAACTTGGGTTTTCCCATAAGTTCCCAAGTCTTCTTTATCATGACATTGACCTCTGACCCTAAGTTGAGGACCACATAGTCTATCTCATACTCTCCTATCTAAGAATTCAAGTGTAATTCTTTATTTGTCCTTCTTTTTTTTCCAATTTGGTGCATTTCCCTATTTAGTACGGGGTCTATCTTTCCTATCTCATACTACTTGATTAAACCTTGTAATTCTTGTACAACGCCTTTATCTTTAATCAACTTAACACATGTGTACAAAAATTCCATGAGTTTTCTTACCTCTTTCCCTTCTATTGGCGATGCAGATGGATCAAACACCTGAGGCATGCCATATTCCTTGATTTTTGGTTGTCTCTTTGATGAAGATCCTTGATATCCTTTGAAATATTTTATTGCCTCCTCGAATATCTATCTTTCTTTCTTAGCATCGAACGTTGGGGTATTTTCTGTAGCTTTCCTGACTCCGTGGTCGTTTTCAATATTTCCTTGGGCTGCTTTGTCTTCTCTTGTAGCAGCGCCTCCTCGAGTGATAACAGCGACTCTAGGATATGCTTCGTGAGGTTTAGCATATATCACTTGTACTTGTGGGTTGTGTTGAGGTCCTCGTCTTTCCTGAAGTTTAGCCAGTAGCATAGGGAATTCCTCTATGACATTCTCGAAGGAGTTACAGTAACTACAAGTTGTGCAAGGATTCTGACCATCCCTTGCTAAATGTCCTCGTTGTGCGCAGTTGTAATAGATTATTTATCCTCGGCCTCGGCCCATACCTCCTCCTCGTCCTCATCCTTTGTAGCCACTGTGAGGAGTGAAATTTCCTCTCCCCGGAGAGTTGTACTGTGGAGTGTTCCTTCTTGTTGTACTTTGTCTTGAATCTTGTATATGTCTCTCGACCTTTCATGCATGAGATCATAAGCTCTACAATCTCGATCATCATTGTTGTGGGTGGGAAATCCCTCCTACGGAATAGCACTAAGGGTTTTTATCATGCATGCATAAATGACCTAAAGATTCTTACTTCTTACCATCATCCCATGCCTAAACCCCCATTACTCATATGTAAATACAAGGCTCAAGAGATTAAGTTGACGTACCTTATTTTTCATGTTTGATGTCGATCCCTTTTCGTGCTTGGTCATTCTTTGACTGCAACTCTCCTCCCAATGCTGACCTGCATTCAAAAAAGACAAACAAAGAACTCCACATGCATTTGATCTATGAACTAATGAGTTAGATATTTAATCAATCGTGCAATCAATATTCAAATAATGACAATCTCATATGGCGGGATGGGAAAAGAAATTATTTTATTAACTTCAAAATAAAACCTTACAATGATAAAGTCGGTTACTGATCCTCGATCCTAGTCCTTGGCTCTTCTTTCACTATCTTCCAACTGCTTTTCTCTATACTTCTCTTTGCACAAGGATGGATAAAGGTTGGGACAAAGGGAATGCTCAATCGGGTATAGTTTCTTTACTATGAGTTTCCTCTCCTTCAAATGGGACCCCTACCCCTTATTTTATAGGTTATAAGGAGCTAGGTATTTGGTCGAATGACCAGCCATGCATGGCTGAAAGGTTTAGTTAACTTACCCAAAGCATTGTGTTCTATCAGCAATTTTCCTTTTTTCGTGCTTTTGTAGGTACACGTGGGTTTTCTTGGGTCAGCTAGCATGTACACGTGTGCAGTAATGGAGCAGGGCACATGGGCGTTTATAAAAGGGGTTTTTAAGAAGAGTTGTTCAGTAGTGTTTTGGAAAAGAAGGAAACTGAGATGGCCTGATGCCAGGTAAGCATGTTCGGTGAAAATTAGGGTTATAACAGATGGCCCCTAATGTGTGAGGGTAGAAGAGCATCTGATGGCTGAAATACATTATCAAGCTTCACCAACGTACCAAACAAGTGAGCCTAGGAACCAGAAATCGGGAGGTGCCATATGCAAAATAACAATTGTCTCACCAAGGTGGGCATACCCATGCTTGGGATGAAATAAAATCATGGCTACCAATCAAATACACTGTAGATCCATGTCATATAACTATATAAAGTGTAGTCGTGAGCAATACACAGCGGAGCTACATCTCGAAATCAAAAACATACATGTATAGTATCCATCTTCTAGAAGCTGATAAGGCCTGATGGCTGGAGATAAGGTCTTCAAAGCTCGAGCAACAACTTCAAAATCTTCAAAACTCGGGTAGGAGTGTAATATGAGTGTACGAATTCACTACCTAGAGGTCTTTGATGGCTCGTCGGTCATGGACTAGAGAATCTTGATGATCAGACTGAAGGCTTCATTGATTTCGAAAAAAGACTTGGTGGGACTTTTGGGATGGCCGGGCATGAGGGCAAGAGACAAACTGTAGAGGGGACAAATCAGGCTTGGTAAAAACTTCCTTTGGACAATAGCACGAAAAATGATGAGACTTAGGAAGCATGTCATTGACATAAGTTCACGATGCAGGAGGTAGTGAAAACTCTCCATATGTTTGGAAGAATAACCAAACAGAGAATGACACAACTATATGTAGCGTAAATAGCTTCCTAAGGTCATATTGAATCCCAGAGCTTGAATAACAAATGGAAGGATGTGATTTTTCCAAGGGCAACTCATTGTTCTACCAATAAAAAGAAAAACTTTTCCCTTCCTCTTTTTGGGGTATATTTGATTTTTGTCTTTTTCAATAATTTTGGAAATCTTGAAAAAGAATAAAAGAATGCTACGTTACAAAGGCAGAATGAGTGTCGCAAACATACTAGTTCTAGGTGCAAGGACAATACTGATGTTCAGAGCAAGGACATTCAGAAAAATTCCTCCTGGGGACAAAGGTGTGAAGACGCAAAGGCAAAGTGCTACAGGGCTTGCGTATAAGGCATGCTTCAGATGGTTCAGTTGAGAACAACATGGAGCCGCCATTAGGCCAAAGACGTGGGTATGCAAATGCGATTAATAAAACACACAACGGTAACGTCCTTCGATGTAATTTTAACGAGCCTGGAGAAGGTAAGCTCGACGGTTTTTCATATTTAGAGAGTCTGAAAAAACGTAAAAGGAGACTGCGATGGGGTACTTTTTTCAAAGGTAGTCTAGTAGGTTTGAAAAAGGGGTAAACTAGCACCGACAAGATGCCTATTCAAAACCATTTTAACGAGTGTGATAAAGACAAGATCACTCAGCCATTTTTTCATTTTTAAGGAGTCTAAAAAAATCTTAACTATGGACTCCATCGGGAATGTTCTTCTGGACCATTTTTACGAGTGTGAAAGAATCAGATCACTCGACAATCTTTTCGATTTTAGGGAGTCTGAAAAGAGCTTAACTATGGACTCCGTGGGGGTTCCTTTTTCATAAATTTAGTCCCTCAGGCCCGAAAAAGGGTTAAAATTATACCTGAGAATACTCTTTTAGGGATCCGAAGCCTCTAGATTATACCTTTGTTCGTACAGTTGACCATCCAGACCGAAAAAGGGGTAAACTACCACCAGATAGACGTGACTTCAAATTTCAGTTTAACGAGCATGAAAGGCCACAAGATCGCTCGACAATCTTTTCATGTTTAGAGGGTCTGAAAAGGGCTTAAAAGAAGACCCGTTACGTTTTGGGAGTCTCGAGGGTGAGGTCAAGAGTGATAAAGATTCATGCAAATGAGGCTCAAACTCGTAATCAGGCAAAACTAAAAGGACTCTTGAACCTACAGTCATTAGTGGCAGCATGGACACCATAATGCAACTAGGATCTACCTAGGGCATCCATGTTCTGGTAAGCTCTACCACCAAATCGCGACACTTCTAAAGCAACAATGATGGTTCCATGTCACAACCTACTGGGATCGATCCAATGGCCAAGGGATAAAGACAACAAGATACAAAAGTAGGGGTGGAAACCTAACTTATATGCTCAAGTTGACCATCTGTTATTTTTACCCACAGACCGTCAAAAGTGACCCAAAACTCCAAAAAATGTCATGATACCTAAACGTAACTTTCTATAAAAACTCTTGAATCACTCTAAATGGTTTTCAATTCAGAGAAAATGATAAGGGGGGCCAAGAAAGCAACAAAAAAGGGCCAAAAAGTCTATAAATAGAAGCTGGCAACTCATTATCACCATTGTTGATTTGGAAATTGACTCTGAAGCAAAAAACCCCCTTTGGTAAAAGTGGTGATTCCGAAAGCTAAAGTGGATGAAATGACCATCCGTCTGGGCCAAGTATAAACTACCTCCTTTTACCTTTTAATTCTTTATATACGCATTTAATTTGGTTTTGGGGGGGGGCGTCGACCTTTAAAAGGTTGGCCCTAGGTCCACGCGGGTTGTCTTATGACATCCCATGTGTACACTCACTCTATCTGATGTCATAGCGCGTGTACACACGACAATCATCACAATAGCCTGAGTGGACCCTCCAATGAGTGCAAAAAAGTTTAAAAAGCAAGGCCTAACCCTCTAAATTTTTTCCCATGTGCAGGATGTATGTGCACTAGAGAGAACGAGAGCATGAAGATATTAGCGCACTAGTTGGGGAAGATCCTAATGTTGTGGTGGAGTTAATGCAATGTGGGTTGCTCAAGTTTTTTATGTGTCCTTTCATGAGAGCACAACCTAGGCTACTAAATGCCTTGGTTGAATATTGGCACCCTGACATAGAATCTTTTATTATAGAGGGGCAGTCATTGGTGCCCGCTACAGAGGATATATACTTTTTGACTAGCCTCTCCAGGAGAGGTGAACCAGTCAATTTCTGGAAATTTTCTTCTGGGCCTCAAAATATATCGGAATTGATAGGAGTCTGTTGTGAGGTGGGTACAGACTGATCGAGCTTACAGGTTCCAATAAGAAAGATCAATGATTTATCACTGTAGGCAATTGTGTTACTTATTGGGTGGATGACTGGTTCTGCAGCTCTACATCAGGTGTCCCATGCACAGATGAATTGTGCAGTCCAGTTCTTAAATGCACAGATATTTGACTGGGGCACCACACTTTTAGATTGTATGAAGAGGCAGCTGTCAGATTGTCGGTTATAGACGCAGAGGAACTTCGGGTTCGGGATGATTTTATGCTCTTTCTTCTTTGAAAGAGTTCCTAGTTTCAGTCCTCGAGTGGTGGTATGAAGACATCAGGCCTCTCTTCCTACAGTTTGCAGATGGGCAACGTTGTTGCCACGACAGGGTGGTGGAAGGACCAATGAGTCCTTTCATGATGACTTTTTTTCTTGGTTTTTTCAGCAGATCCCAGTCATAGAGGATTATGCTTATGCTGGAATTGATTTCTTGAGAGATCCCGAGATCCTTGTACCTCCAAGCGAAGAGCGAGGCGAGATGGGTAATTTTGCATCGTTTTTTTTTTTGTGAAACATATATAATTTTATGTTGTTTTTATATATATCATTTTTTTATACCAGAGCATTTGACAGATATGTGTATATTGTGTGTAGATGTGGGACCACTGAGACCTGTAGATTATGCGAGGAACAAGCGTCGTCCTCGGCGAGGGGGCGTACCTGCTGTCGCAGGGGAACCAGTAGCAGCAGGAGAGATTCTAGCCAGTGAGGATGATAGGGTTTTGAGACGATTTGAGCAAAATTTTACCTCGCTCACTCGCACCATCCCCATGGTAGAGATTGAGGATCTGCCACCATCTATGCTGCCTCATGTAGTGGGGGCACCACGGACGTGGGTCCGACTGTTCCGGCATTTGGCAAATGTTGTTGATTATTACAACAGGGCCCAGAGGCCCTAACCTTAGTTATTCTAGACTTTTCACGTGCCAAGAGCTCTACTTGTATATATGTTTTGAGGGCATAAGCCCCATGACTCGTTACTGGTCATAATTTTTTAGGTGCTTGCATCCACCTATGTACTCTGATAATTATGATATTATATATGGATTTTTATGTCTTTTTGTGTCTTATGGATCATATTTTCCTTTAAAAATGTATTTACATGTTTATGTGTATGTCTTTTTATATGTGTGTGAGATGCCAGTCTAAAATTTGATTAGCTAGAGTATCTGTAAGTTGGTTTAATCTCCTAGGAACATGAAAATATGTAATATAATCAAAGCTTCGTTCTAAGAGACGTACCCTAAGGAATTGTCAGTGTAAAGTTGGATCATGAACACTGTAGACTCTATTTAACTGAGACACAACTAGCTGAGCATCTAAATAGACCCGGAGATGAGAGATACCAAATGATAGGGCGTCACGAAGCAACTCAATAACTGCACTGTACTTGACGATATTGTTTGTGGTGTC
>JASDQU010174448.1:2397-18247 GCA_032191745.1 Picea mariana | reverse complement strand
ACCTACCTATATATGCATGTATGTTTTCCTATTCAAAATAATGAAAATAGAAAATCAACTCTTTTTACATTTTATTACATTATACATTTTATTATATACATATACGTTTTCCTATTCAAAATTGAAAATAAAATTGTGTTTTCCTATTCAAAATAATGTATTTAAATAATACATTATAATGAAAATAGAAAATCAACTCTTTTTACATTTTATTACATTATACATTTTATTATATACATATACGTTTTCCTATTCAAAATTGAAAATAAAATTGTGTTTTCCTATTCAAAATAATGTATTTAAATAATACATTTTATTATAATGCATATATGTTTTTGTATTCAAAATAATGAAAATAGAGAATCAACTCTTTGTACATTTTAGTTAATGAAAATAGATTTTATTTAATAAAAAAAGAGAATCATTTTTACAGTTTACATTTTATTGGTTGTTTATGTTTAAGTAATGAAAATAGAGAATCAATTCTTTGTACATATTATTTGTTTACATTTAATTTGTAGTTTGTGTTTAATTACATTAAATAATGAAAAAAGTATTTGTTTACATTTTATTTGTTGTTTGTGTTTAATTGTACATATTATTTATTTACATTTTATTTGTTGTTTGTGTTTAATTACATTAAATAATGAAAATAGTATTTGTTTACATTTTATTTTATTTGTTGTTTGTGTTTAAATATCCGATGTTTGTGTTTAAATATCCAAACATTTTATTTGTTGTTTGTGTTTAAATGTCTGATTAAAGACTCCCTATTGGATAAAGTTTTTTTTAATGAATTTTATAATGAACTTTGTACTAAGCTTCATTAAATAATTCCACTTCATTATTAAATAATTCCACTTCATTAAATAATGAAAATAGAGAGTCAACTCTTTGTACATTTGTGTTTAAATTAAATAATTCCACTTCATCAAATAATGAAAATAGAAAATCAAGTCTTTGTACATTTTATTTTATTTGTTGTTTATGTTTAAATGTCTGATTAAAGACTTGCTATTGGATAAAGTTTTTTTTTAATGAATTTTATAATGAACTTTGTACTAAAACTTCATTAAATAATTCCACTTCAACAGTTTTGTTCTACAAAAGGTTTCTAAATCACAGGTAACATGTTCTCAGTAGAAAAGCAAAAACAAAAGGTTTCTAAATCACAGGTAACATGGTCCCAGTAGAAACAAATTTGAAGTAACAACAACAATTTTCTTGTCTGATGTTTTTACTGTTGATGACTGACCATTTTTAATACCATTTTCTTTTTACTTGTTTCATATCTAATTAGCAAAAACAAAATTGAAATAACAATAACAATGACCATTTTTAATACCATTTTCTTTTTACTTGTTTCATATCTAATTAGCAAAAACAAAATTGAAATAACAATAACAATTTTCTTGTCTGATGTTTTTACTGTTGATGACAACTTTTCCTTTGCTGACAATTTTTAATATCATTTTCTTTTTGCTTGTTTCATATCTAATCAAGACATTCTTGTCTGATGTTTTTACTGTTGATGACAACTTTTCCTTTGCTGACAATTTTTAATACCATTTTCTTTTTGCTTGTTTCATATCTAATCAAGACAACTTTTCCTTCGCTGACAATTTTTAATACCATTTTCTTTTTGCTTGTTTCATATCTAATTGGAATTGTCTTGTCTGGATGACAACTTTTCCTTTGCTTACAATTTTTTCTACATTTTCTGTTTGCTTGTTTCATATCTAATTGGCATTTTGTCTTGGCAACAATTTTTTATGATATTTTCTCTTTGACAACTTTTCCTTTGCTGACAATTTTTTATACCATTTTCTGTTTGCTTGTTTCATATCTAATTGGCATTTTGTCTTGGCTAACAATTTTTTATGATTTTTTTACGATATTTTCTCTTTGTTGACCATTTTTTGTCTTTTTAAAAGTACTTAAATACGCTCACGACCCATGCTTTAAATCATTTGTATGAAAATAGATATGACGAATTGATAGGGAAAGTTTTCGAAATTTGGATTTTAAAAAATGATAAGATAAAGTTTGTATTGAATATCATCAATTAAAATTTCTTTCTTGATCTGGGTAGAGAGTTACCGGCGCTGAATAATTCAAGCATAGTTGGTATCTCACTTAGTAGATTAGAAAGCTTCACAATCATCCTCTGTATCTCACTTTGTTAAATAGAAGCATAACGCCAAAGTCTTATCCATAAGCATATATTATAATTTATAAATAGAAACCTTTGTATAATCATAGTGTACACATAGTTGAGAAACTAAAGTGTACCATTCAAACCAAAGATACAAAATCCATGGAAGATGAACCTGCTCCATTTGAAATTAAGAATGAAATAGTGAGACAGTCTAATTCTTATGCAACATCCTCTTTTCTGTATTTGATAAATGTATGTTACTCTACCTTCACAAATAGTTACAAACTATTGACAATTACATTAAAAAGCAAAGGGAATAGCTTCCTAATCTCATTACCCATACCATGAAGGAAGAAATGTGGCAAGTCTGATGAAGAAAAAAATCTGTAATGAGCTATGCGTCACAACACTGGAGCAACTTATTCCATTTTGGAAGTCCTCCATGTATCTGATAGCTTTCTGCTGCTTCCTCTACTTTTAGAAGATCCTGCCCCTTCTTTACTTCTGCAATTGCTTTCTTCTCCTCGGCTTTCTTATGAGCATATGCTAACTCGTTTCTCATTCTCTCAACATAAGCAGCTCTTTTTTTCTCCAGTTTCTCCTGCCACATTAATCAAATCGCACCTCTCATTCATGCATGACACTTCTTCTGATGGACTCTTCTTCTAATGGACTCTGACCAAAAACTCAAAAGGATTCGGAAGTAAGCAGTATAACTAGGGACCTCTCATTCATGCATGACACTTCTTCTAATGGACTTGACCAAAAACTCAAAAGGATTCGGAAGTAAGCAGTATAACTAGATGACACTTCTTCTAATGGACTCTGATAAAAAAACTCAAATGGATTCGGAAGTAAGCAGTATAACTAGGGACAATTGATTACCTTATCAAATATATTAACAAAAATATAAGTGAAAACTGTTAAGGAAAATACCTAATTACATCCTTAACTGGTAGAGGAGTAAGCAAGTTGTGTTCCCCATGTTTTGTAAGACCTGATTGAGTCAGCCCTACATAGATCAGTGTGCGATCATGTAGTGTGTCCCTGGTTTCAAGCAGCTTGAGGCGCTGGTCATGGGAGGAATGTGATATTAAGTTCACTTGTGAATCGAAGGAATGTGGTATTAAGTCCACTTGAATCGAAGGAATGTGGTATTAAGTCCACTTGAATCGAAGGAATGTGAATCTTCAATTAACAAGGAAAAGTATGAAATCGAAGGAACGTGGTATTAAGTAATAGGGGAAAGTATGAAATCAAAGGAATATGGTATTAAGTCCACTTGAATAGGAGAATTTGAATCTTAAAAACAAGGGAAAGTATGAAATCGAAGGAATGTGGTATTAAGTAACAGGGGAAAGTATGAAATCAAAGGAATATGGTATTAAGTCCACTTGAATGGAATATGGTATTAAGTCCACTTGAATAGGAGAATTTGAATCTTCATTAAGAGAGGAAAGTATGAAAGGAATGTAGTATTAAGTCCACTTGGACAAGAGAATTTGAATCTTCCATTAAGAGAGGAAAGTATGAGATTTTAATCTCATAATGTGGGACCAAGTTAAGTTATATGTTTAAGGGGGAGTCTAATGCATTGGTAGATGGTGATAGTGATAGTTTTTCCTGGATGTAATTAAGACCAAGTTAAGTTATGTTTAAGGGGGAGTCTAATGCATTGGTAGATGGTGATAGTGATAGTTTTTCCCAGATGTAATTAAGGGGGAGTGTTAAAGAAAACTAATTACATCTTTAACTAGTTAATTAGTTAGTTTACTAAGAGTTTTGATAACTCTGTAACTTCTTGTAACCACTTGTAACCACATATTGTGTAACTATATGAACAATGTGTTCATATTAATAGAATACACATCATCAATAGTGTAGTGTATCAATAGTGTACTGTGTTGTGTGTTGCTTGTTCATATTAATAGAATATGAACATCATCAATAGTGTAGTGTATCAATAGTGTACTGTGTTGTATGTTGCATCAATTCTGTGTGTTGCTTGTTCATATTAATAGAATATACATCATCATCAATAGTGTAGTGTATCAATAGTGTACTGTGTTGTATGTTGCATCAATTCTGTGTGTGCTTAATCTTTTCAAAAACTGTTTCTTGCTGTGCTTTATCTTTTCAAAAATTGTTTATGGGACAATTGATTTCCTGGAAAACTATTTAACTTGTAACCACATGTGCTTTATCTTTTCAAAAATTGTTTATGGGACAATTGATTTCCTGGAAAACTATTTAACTTGTAACCACATATTGTATAACTATGTGTTCATATTAATAGAATACACATATCAATAGTGTAGTGTATCAATAGTGTACCTTTTCAAAATCTTTTCAAAACTTGTTTATGGGACAATTGATTTCCTGGAAAACTATTTAACTTGTAACCACATATTGTGTAACTATGTGTTCATATTAATAGAATACACATCATCAATAGTGTAGTGTATCAATAGTGTACTGTGTTGCATCAATTCTGTCTGTGCTTAATCTTTTCAAAAACTGTTTCTTGCTGTGCTTAATCTTTTCAAAATATTCTCAATCTTTTCAAAAATTGTTTATGGGACAATTGATTTCTTGGAAAACTATTTATGGGTTCAAAAGCATTCGGAATTAGACAGTTTAACTAGGGACTATTGATTTCCTTATCAAATATACTAAGGACAGCAGACCAAAATTTTCAGTAGTAAACCTATTTCCAGGCTTAAATAGATAGAAAGAAGGAAATCGAGAGTTTCCATGGAAGAGTTCTAACAGTTTTGGATTTTCATTTTATTTTACAGAAAGCTTCTACGATGATGTTGTATTTATATATACCGATGAGAAGAGAGGAGTTCATCAAGTACCCATACAAATTCATTTAAGTAGTAGCCCAAAAAACAATTCTAGTTTAATCTGTATTGTAATATTACCTCTGCCAATTTCAAACGAGCCTCAGCTGTAGTTTTTTTAGTATTTTCCCAGGCTGCAATCTTGGAGAGCTTTCTATTGTATCTGAAATGGTAAAGACAAGACAAGGTACAGTTGCACTTGATCAAATTTTATGTGAATACATAAATTCAACATAATATTCCCTTATAAAAAAAAAGATGGCAACTTTGACCTATCCAAAGTGGTTGCATACAAATGAGACATATAAGTTATAGATTCAGTGCCCTTTCGATTTCCATGAAAATCATGTCGTTGGTTTCCTTCAGGGCAACATTTTTGGAACAGACAAAAATTATTCATCAATGGCTTTATAAAAAATTCACCTAGAAGCTCTAAAATTTTCCAGCCTTTTGTAAAACAAAAACTGGTAGTTGGCATCTATTGAAGTTTTACTTTTATGAAATTCATGACATAAATAAGAAAAATCTTACTTGTTCAATGAGTTGGCTCTTTTGTTTTCTTCCCATGCTTTGATCTCTGTATTGTTCTTATCGTTGTTCAATTTCGCAAGAACGGCCTCTGCACAAATTACCATTCAATAATAATAATACCATAAAAAGCTGTCAATTCAACGAAAACAAATGCAATCAAAATATTGTTGATTTTCTGAATACATGGTGAATGCAGGTTATAATTGGACCCTTTCTATGAAAATAAACAAACTGATAAGGGAGAGATTATAGAATTACTAAGATTCCAAAGAACAAAATTGGTAAAAAAATATAGACTAAGCTTACCCCTCTTAGCAGGTGAAAGCTGGGGGTGCAACTCATGATTTTCACCKGTGTTGTTTATATCATCTTGAGAAGGGTTAACTTCTGGCGAAGCAACACTGTTGAGGCCATTTTCATTTTCATTTGAGTATTTGCGAGTGTTGATTGCTGTAGTGAAGCCATTMACATCTGTTGTTGCAGCTGGGTTATTATCCATTATTGCCAAGTACTCTACTCTTATATCTACGCTCAATCTCTGATTGATCTCCTCTCAATTCTCTGATTTCTGTCTGTCACGAAAAGAATCAGTGCTACTTGGTTTTTGCAAGTTYATAAACTCTGGATTGTAGATTTCTCTTATAAAATCTGGATTGTAGATTTCTCTATTTATTGCAAATCATCTCTCATATTGAATGGAATTCTGTATATCTCTGATAGCCAGTGGAGAAAAAGGCAKAGTGCAAACCTGATTCCGTTTTCTATTTGAAGGCAAGCATAGCAAATCACTGCTGTGTTGCATAATGGGAAGTCTTTTGCGCCTCACTCGGTCATTGTTCCGCATCCATTATCGCTCAACAACTGAACGTGTGGACGGGCAACGGGATATGTGTCATGTTGCCACCCTCTTACGTGTCTTCTGAAACACAGAGCGGGGATCTGTGCAACACGTAATCAGATTTGGAGAATCGACAATTGGAAACTCGTCAGCGTAGGTGATCAAAATAATCCAAATAACTGCATTTCCTTCCCAACTATAAAACACATTACAACGGTGCCTCCCAAATTCTAAATGGTATGTAACCCACGTTGTTTGTTTCATTGTTTATTTTCGAATCTCTTATTAAATGTTACTACGTAGAAATATCGTCATATTTTATTAGTCACTATATGGTATATACAGTTACAATGTGTTGTTTAATTATTCTATGTTTTTAAGGAATCTTTACAATGAATTGTTTAATTATTTTAAGTTTTTAAAAAATCCAATAATATAAAATTCTACGAAATTATATTTTTTTTTATTTAAATTTATAATACATTTAAACTACGATATTATTACAATTATGTATTTCACAGTATATATAAGTTATCACCATTTACAGAAATAAATTCTGCACCATAACAATTAAATTCTGCACATTAGGAAGAGAATAAACAACCGAAAAGGCATGGCACTTATAACTCAACATTAAAATGGATGAAAATTTAATCGTTGGCTTTTTATTTTTATTTTTATGTGCAATGTATTTTTAGAAATTTATGTAGTTTCAAAGTTTCTCCCATAAAATAACCAAAAAAAATCATAAATTAAAATAACATTAAAAACTTAATATAATAATAATATGTATAGTATAAAATAATGAAGAATAATATGTATAATATAAAATAATGTAGAATAGTAAAACTTGACTTAGCAATGGCAGTTTACGTTCAAGGAGGGGTCGCCTTCTCCTTTCACAATGTGGTGGCTAGAAGAAACCTCCTTTCTCCCCAATCGACACCTACCCCTGTGACTCCTGATTCTCCCAACCCAATGGAAGTTGAACTATCAAAGGATGCTTCGCCTAGTTCGGAGACTCAGAACGCCTAGAACCATTCTCTCTTGAACTCTGAGAAAAAGCGTTCATTGACCTGCATCTCGCAATCAGAGGAAATCCTGCAATATGAAATTATGTCCCCTATCCTTGATTAGAACATCCAATACATGCAAGACCATGCCCTGATCTACAAATTCATGGGACTTTGGCCATTAGAGAGAGTACTCCTCTAGTGGATCAAAACCCGTTGCAAGCCAAAGGGAGATGTCTCACTCAAATTAAGCTCCAAGGGATTTTTTACTACAATATTCAATCAAGTTGAGGACAAAGAAAGAGTGTTCCAAGGAGGCCCATACTTCTTTAATTCAATCGGGCTCTACATGTGCATATTGACAGAAAATTTTAGCCCAGACAAGGAAGATTTCATTGTTGCTCCAGTCTAGATTAGGCTATACTCGCTCAGGAGTACTAGCACCCAAAGATCTTAGAAGGGATAGGAAACACACTTGGATCCTTTGTTCGTATAGCAAATGCCACTCTTCAAGGCTGATATACTTCCTACAACCGCATTTGCATCTACCTAAATGTTTCAAAAGCATTGTCGGCCTCAATTTGCCAGATCTAGAAGATCTGGAAGACATGGAGCTTGGAGATCAAGATCTGGAAGACATGGACCATGACGCCACCATGACTCCAATCAACCCTCTAAGCCAGATCTAGAAGATCTGGAAGACATGGAGCTTGAAGATCAAGATCTGCAAAGCATAACGCCCACATGTAAGAGAAAAGAAGAACATTACATACTAGAAAAGAAAATCAAGCTCCTGTAAAGTGCTCTCATGAAATCAAGAAACAAGGAGAAAGTCACAACATCACAAAAAGGTAAGCACCCTTCTTCTTCCTCTCTTGGAATAAAGAATCTTCAAGCAAAGAACCAATCAAGTTGCCAAAACATGACAAGAAACAAGGAAAACCCTCCAATAAGCAATTACTACAAGAATTAGGCGAACTAATTCTCAATTTTGGAAGAATCAAGAGCATGGCGGATAAGTTTTCCTCCCAAACCCAACCTTTTCAATGATTATCACCTCTTGGAATGTAAGAGGCCTCAATGTCCCAAGCAAACAAGGAAGTCTGAAGACCCTAATCTTTTTTGAAAAACCCTCCATTATGATGATCCAAGAAACAAAATGTAACTCTAAAACCCTTGAAAACATTGCTACCAAGTGTTGGCGAGGCTTCCTTTCAATAGAGGTAGATGCAGAGGGTGCTTTAGGCGGCCTGGCCATCCTCTGGAACCCTTCTAAAATTACCCTCTCTCATTTCTTTACTACCCATCGCTCTATCTCTAATAAACTCCAACCTGTAGGATCATAGAAAATTGGCTACATCAAAAATGTCTACGGACCCCAAGCTACCCAAGAAAAATTATCCTTCCTTCATTTCTTGCACCTCCTGAGCCCCCTCTTTGACGACAAGCCTTGGATTTTAGGTGGAGACTTCAATATTATTTCCTCCCTCTCAAAAAAATGTGGCAGTCTCAATCGCCTTGATCCTCACTCAAAAAGCTTCAAGGAAACCATCAACGACCTAAGATTAGTGGACTGGGAAACCACTAATGACATCTTTACCAGGAATAACCACCATAAGGGTGTTCAACAAATATCCTCCTATTTGGATCGATTTCTTATCTCATAATCCCTTATGCTTAAATTTTTTTCCATTGAAGGTTCAATCCTATCTTACCATGGCTCTAACCACTACCCCATTCACCTCCATATTGACATCCAAGCCAGCCCAAAAAATCATCCCTTCCTCTTCGAATCCTTTTGTCTAACTCATCCATCATCCCACTCAAACTTCCCCTCATGGTGGCAGGTAGCGATAATTAACTCGGGCTCCCCTATGTTTAGATTCCAACAACATTTGAAGAACCTGAAACAATAATTAAAAGACTGGAATAAAACATAATTTGGTAATATTTTCAAAGCCAAAAATCACCTCCAAGAAAGAATGCAACAGATTCAATAACTCATTATTACAAATGGGCGATCCCAAGAGCTAATTGATGAAGAATTCATAGCCCAAAATTTAGTAAGAGAAAAGTAGGAGGAAGTACTCTGGCGTCATAAATCAAGAGTACAATGGCTAAAGGAAGGGGAAATAAATTCAAAATTCTTCCACAACTCGATGATCCAACGAAGACATCAAAACAAGATCACCAGTCTGATTCACCTCCTTGAGAGATAATCAGGGAAATAAAATCTACAATCACCAAGATATCCAATCAGAGCTATTGAAATACTATAGCTCCTTGACGCACGAACCCCAACAACATAGAAATGAGGAAATAAGAAAAATTGCTCAACACATTCCAAAAATTCTCACTGAAGATCACAATGAAGCCTTGATGATAGAAATCACCATGGAAGAGGTGGAACAAGTAATCTGGGAAATTCCCAAAGGAAAATCTCCAGGCCCAGGAGGCTTCACCACAAACTTCTACCATGCATATTCGTCGGTAATAAAGAATGACGTCTTGGAAGTGGTGGAAGACTCCCACAAATTTCATAAAGTTCTCCCATCCTTCAATGCCACCTTTCTCACTCTCATTTCCAAAGAGGACAAAGTGGAAAATCTGAGTAAATTTCAACCCATATCCCTATGCAATGCCATTTATAAGCTTATCACCAAAATCATTTCCAATAGACTTAAACCCCTCCTCCCTTCCCTAATCTCTCTTGAGCAGGTGGGTTATGTCGAAGGAAGACAAATCTTGGACAACATTATCTTAACCCATGAAATCCCCCATTCCCTCCATACTTCCAAGAAACCAGTCATGCTTATAAAACTAGACCTATCTAAAGCCTTTGATAGGCTCAACTGGAACTACATATAAAACATTATGGCGGCCTTCGGCTTCGATCAAAAGTGGATTCAATGGACAAAATCCCTTATTTCAACCTCCTTCTTTTCAATTCTAGTTATTGGTTCCCCCTCCCCTACCCTCTCCCCCTCTTGTGGAATTCGACAGGGAGACCCCCACTCGCCCTTTCTCTTCATTTTGATGAAAGAAGGTTTAGGCAAGGCCATCAAGGTAGTGACAACACAAGGAAACTGGAAATGACTCTCTCTTCATGGGGAAGAAAAACCTGCAATGCACCAACAATTTGTGGACAACACCATGTTAATGGCTACACCAATAGTCAAAGAGGCTCTCTACATCAAACAAGTTCTCCAAGACTTTTCAAACGCCTTAGGGATGAGCATCAATCATGAAAAATCCCAACTTTTCTTTTTCAATACCCCTCAACCTATTCAACATCACTTAACAAGAATCCTGGGCTACCAATGAAGTAATCTTCTATCCAAGTATCTGGGTGTTCCCTTGATTGAAAATTCCCTAAATAAAATTGCCTGGGAAGACCTCCTACAAAACATGGCAAAAAAACTTGACAACTGGTCCTTTCGATCCCTCAATATCACAAGCAAACTCATTCTCATCAAATCAGTCCTTCAAGCCATGCCTATTTACTGTTTCTCTGTGTTAGTTTCCCCCAAATTAATTCCAAAAGCCATTAGAAATCTACATTGCTCATTCCTCTAGGAAAGTACCAAGAAAAAAAAGAAATGGGATTTGGTGGCTTGGGAGACTGTATGTCTCCCAAAATCCAAATGAGGGCTAGGATTGCGAGATCTAGAGACTCTTATCCAAACCCTTGGTGCCAATATTTGGTGGCATTGGTTAACTAACCCTTGGATGCAAATGGGCCATCTTCTGGAAAAGAAAGTACACAAAGAACCTTCAAGCGAGCCAGATTATCAGAATGAATAATGCTCCAATAGGATCCAATCTATTGAACATAGCATGGAACAACCACCACTTAATTCAAGAAAACTAATGGGAAATAAAAAATGGCTAGGAAGCCCTCTTCTAGGAGAATGTTTGGCAATAATAACCTTGATGGATAGACCAAATATCTCTTCAAAGTCTCCAATTAGAAATGACCATACAAAATAAAATTGAGTATCCCATTATTGGATTGCAGAAGAAAACCCTAAGCAATGGTGAATATGGCTTCCCACTCACCTCTGGGTCAGGGCTACAGATCAAAATACCCTCAACGACTTCCTGGAGGATCTCAACAAGAGGAAAATTCGGTTCTCTAACCAACCAGACTGTCTATGATGGGGAAAATCTTCTCCAGGAGACTTTACAACCAAAGAAGCCTACTCTTTTGCAGCCAAGCACCACCAGCTCCCGAAAGCTATCTATGGATCAAGATCTCAGAATCCATCCAAGAAAGAATCCTAGCTCAATCGTGGAAATAAGAGGATTGGATTGTAAACCCTCATGTGCTCTCAATCCTCAAAGACCTTAATCTCAAAGCTATCCTAGCCACTCCTCGTCCCTTCACTCTCCTTCTCCTCCTTCCTTCTAGACCCCCCCTCCTTTGAGTTTCACCAAACTTAATTTCGACAAGGCTTCCAAAGGAAACCCATGCACAGTAGGTTATGGCGGAGTCTTCAGAAATAGTCAAGGCAACATTTTGCGAACATATGGGGGCAAGCGTCACCACCAACAATGTAGAATAACTCTAAGATTTGGAAGAAGGGATAATAATATCCTCGCAACAATGATTCTCTAAGATCATTGTAGAAGGTGTTTCCCAAGTAATCTTCAATATGATCAAGAATATGCAACAAGGCTCCCCGATCTTGAAAATTTCTAACAGTTGGTGGTTGGAAACCATCTTGGAGTCAATTCAACAAATTCTAAGCCTCGTCCTTGTGATTCTTCCCAGCCACTTCCATTGCTCGGCCAACAAGCTTGTAGAATGGATGGCCATTGAAAGCATTAAGTCAAAAGAAGACTCTTGGGATCAATGTTATCAACAATGTCACTATCTGTGTCATAACATGCAGGGTTTGAAACATTTGAAAATTCATTCTCCTCCTCCTCATTTCCTTCATCACAAAGTAAAGCATCATCAAAAACTAAAGGAGGAGGGCAACTTACTGTTTCTTCTTGTGCTGGGGCTTCGAGGACTCTGGTGTTTTCATCAAGCGTTACTTTTTTATCCTCATGGATCGTTTCTTTGTTTTTGATTGTACAACAAGGAATATTCATTTCGTTCAAAGCTTTCATTTCTCCTTTGTTTTTTGAATCAAGGAATAAGGTGTCACTATAATCCTAATGTGGAAAGCAACTAACCTCATCTTCGCTCTGCTGTGCAGGAGAAACAGGTTCTTGGATGACTTCATCAGAGTGAGGAGAAGGGGTCGACACTTCATCATCTTGTTTAGGATTTTGCTCCTTAATCACATCCTCATTTTTGTGATCAAGAACTTGTTCCCTTCTCTCTTTTGGATCTTCAGCAAAGGTTTCAAGGGAAAATCGTCTTATCTAGCTAAGAGTGTCCATGGCATTGGTTCTAGACAAGAAGAGATTCTTTTTTATTCGAATGGCCATGTTGTGAGCTTCTGCAAGTGTTTTCAGATTCTTCTTATTTAGGAGGAAGCTCAAATTCCCTTGAAGTCCATTAGTATAGAGATAAACGAGGTACTTTTCTTTAGGACGATGGATTTCAGGAATCTGGTAAAGAAACTTCTAGAAGCTAGACCCAAAGGCATTGACAATCACACCCTCTATTTGTCTTATGTATTCAAGATCTTTTAGCAATGATTATATATCTTCCAATTTCATAGCCCATTTTGCAAGGAAAATTTCTTCAAAATGGTCCATAGATGTGATGCTGGCAGCTGGAAGATTATCATACCATCTTTTAGCCCCTCCATGCAGAGAGGTAGAGAAGAGTTTCATCACCAAGTCTTCAGCCTCGTCACTGACAGGGCGGTATTGAAAGAATTCCCAAAATTTTCTCATGTGATAATCAGGACTTTCTCCATCGATGCCAAAGAATCTAGGGAGCCAATTCTTATAGAAGAGAGGCATTTTTTTGGGATATCCCGGGATTTTACTCATGTCCAAAGGTTTGTAGTTCCCTAGATCCCATTGTGAAGTCATAGTTGGCTTCGTCATTAGTGGAGTCGCCAGATAATTTGCTTGAAACTATCAAAGAAAAAAGGGGAATAACACCCTAGTGAAGTCGCCAGGTAAGCTTGTAAGAAAAGGTCTCTGAGGCAAGGCTTACTAAAAATATTTTGTTTTTTGAGGAGAATTGACTCAGTGTTCCCCAACAATGGCGCCAAAATGTTATCGCACAGTTTGTAGCTAGGTCAAATGGCTAGAAGGTAGAGGCCAAACTAGCGTAACAGGAACCTACCCCACCCAATGTCACCACAATGGGGAGGTTCTTTCTATTCAGGGAGGTTAGCCCAGGGGAGACGTCCCCGGTAACTTGGGGTTTTGAAGAGGCCAAAGTATAAAGGTCAAAGTAAAAGTTCCTCCTCACAGGTTACCACCAAGATTAGATAGTCTGGCTAATCAGCCAATAATGAAGTGTAGCCCCAAATGAGAACACCTGCCCGGAACAAGACAATAGAAAAACAATATATATGCAGGCTATAATGCAATGGGTTATTACTTCATGTAACTATCTGATATCAATATGTAAGCAATGTAAAACAACAAATATTAATGAGATCAACGTTTTATCAATATAGCATTGGAAAAAATATCAATGCATCAATAACTATTGAGATGATGTAGCCAACAATGTATTTAATCACTCCTTTACTCAATAAATGCTCTTAACCATCATCTAATTGCTTATCAACAAAAGGTGTTGCGTCAAGATGGAATAACAAAGTATGACGTCAGCCTAGTTAGGGTTTCAAATTTAAAAGTTTTGAGAAGTTGTTTGAGCACTATCACTTCAACGTTGTGGATCTAAGATCAGTGCCTAGGGGTAGATGGAGTCAATTTAAGGAGAGGACGCAAAGTTGAAGGGATAAAAGGCTAAGGACAAGAGGGAAGGGTTTTAAGGTGCTGCAATAGAAGGGCCCTAGAATCAAAACCATAGGGGAAAGAGGCTCACTCTAGTGTTGCTTAAGCAAGGCCTCGTGCTCTTTCCTCCTTCCTTAGGTCAAACTTGGAAAAACGACTAGCATAAAAGATAAGTTAAAACAAGAGAGTGAGGTGAGGGAGAGTGTTGCAATGGAAAGGCTCTATCACCAAACCCTAGAATATGGACGGCCCTAGGTGTAGATAACCTAGGCCTGGGACATCCCCTCCCTTTTAACCTTTAAAAATCACAGCTAGCAAAAGGGAAAAAGTGAAAAGAGTATAGCAAAGGCTAGGCTCTTCCTTCCTTCTTCAATGGCTGAATATTTCTCTTTTAGGGGACATGAAACAAGGGCCTACTTGTGTGCTTGTCACCTAGGGTTTTAAATCAACAAATTTATAATAAATGCAAGAATACAAGCCTACAACCATTCAATTAAGAAGTTTTGCAGAAAATACACTTACATATCATGAAGAAATAGCAATGCAAACCTTAGTTGTAAACCTTCCTTCAAGAGAAATGCCAAATATGCCAAGAAAATCCTTCCTTCAACAAGTGCGCCTCACTTAAAAGATGAAATACCCCAACTAGGGTGAAAAAATCAGACCTCAAAAGAGAGTGAGTTGTGTGTTATTGTCAACATGAGGGAAAACTCCTCAATATATACTGTATCATGACCTTTAATTAAAGTTAGGTCCTTAAAAATAACCGACAAGGATACAAACCAAAGTCATACTGTTTTTACATTAAATTGTTAAATCAAAGCCCTAAATGAGCATAATAAAGACGTCAAGCCCTACTGAGGGAGAGGTTAGCCCCTTTTTAGGGCAAATGCAGCATAAAATGACAAAACGTTGGCCCTCTTTGGGCCTCCCAATCAAGCCACACGTGCCAGCTTCCCTGTCAAACTGTCACACGCTCAAGGTGACGTCAATGGATCCTAGGTGATGTCCTGGGCCATCAAAGTGAAACGTTCCACTGGAAGTGGGTCAACCCCCCTAGGCTGCGCTCAGCCAAAGTGTCCCTGATGGAATGTCCTTCTTCTTCTCAGGTGAAAAAGCTCAATCAAGCACTGTCCTGTCTCTGCCCCTGAAGGGGTCCCAACAACCATCTGATGGGATCTTCAGCCCCATGGAGGTCCGAACTAATCATCTCCCCATGTGTACTGATCCATGTGGTACCTGTCCGTCGGGCATGGTCCTGCACATCAAAAACTTCGCCCTCCATGGGATCATTAGTCACAGGGATCATAGCAATGTTAATCACGTCTCATCATTAATATTATCAAACATATGCATAAAAACCATGATATATGATCCAATAGCTCAAAGATATTACAAAGACCTACAATACAAGGATGAAGAAAAAGACGAGACACCCTATTGGGCTAGTATCCATGAGGAAAGGAAAGTCTCCAAGGGGTATCATCCAAGCCATGTAGAACACAGTGATATGGATAAGGGATGTCTAGACATACGGGTAGAGTGAAAGACAGGAATGCATGATATTACCTGTGGGTGCCTTTGT
>JASDQU010174446.1:4189-20748 GCA_032191745.1 Picea mariana | reverse complement strand
ACTGTGTTATAGCAATCCTTTGAAGGGGTTTTCTGGAGAGTTGTTGAGGGCTACTACAATCAGTTGAGTTGAGTTGGTTTGGGCACATAAACCAAGGAGGGTTTCTATGGTGAATTTGTAAGCATTTGGCATTTTCTATTGTAAGAGAAAAGGGTCCTTTTCCCTGGTACGAGAGCCCTTTGTTCTAGATTTAGGAACATGTATTTTGGGCATTAAATTCCAATGTACTTGTATGATTGAATTGTTGGTTTATTTTCCATTGTGCTAAGTTGTTAGCCATCTTAGTGTGTTTATGTTCATAGTTCAAATTGTGTAATTTTGAGTATACTATTGAGAACCTAGAACAAACCTAAGGTGTGTGTGCGCAGAGTCCAGGTGCACCTCAAAATCTAAGATGGTATCAACGTTTGAGGTTCTGACAAGGGCAGTTGGATCTAAGTTATTTACACAGGTGACAGCTCTAAGAGGAAACTATAGCAGTGTTGTGGAGATAGCTCTAAAAGGGAGCTATAGTGACTATTGCAGATGACAGTAGTGTTGAGAAGACATGGAGCTGACCATTCAAACAAGAAGTTGTGGACTATTGCAACTTGGTGGTGTGGGAGTTTGGGTGGATTGGCAGAGAGCTTGGTTCGCAGCAGTATGTTGTGGGGGCGGTTTCCAACTCTATGGATGGACTTTCGATGGCTTGTCATACTGAGTTGCGATGGGTGCATCTAGTCTTCTTTGACACGAACGAGATAGGTTCGTGTGTATGGCAATTTGATGAGATTAAGTCTTCATCAAGACGAAGAGTTGCACATTGTCAAGGTACAACAGTGTATGAGGTATTTGACCCAGGAGGATGAGGACACTTGCAAAGATAAGTTGTGGAGGTCTAGAGTGGACTAGATTGAGTGTCCAACAACAGCTCGAGACTATTTTAGAGAGAGGACGCAGGTTTAATTGCGGCGTGTGCATAGACATGGAGAGTTTTGTGACTCAGATTATGGCTTGAGCAGAAGTTCATTGGATGCTTTCCTTGGGAGGATAATATGGTTCTTATACAGTGGGAGTCACTAACATATGACAACAGCACGGGATTTGTTCGAGAGCTTCAAAGAGCCTGACCCATGTGTGTACATGGAGCTTGGTATGGAGACCAGGCATGTAATACAAGGATCTAGAACAGTGGTATTCTGAATGGAGTCAGTAAGATGTGTTGAGAGTTACAAATGTGTTATGGGTGCCAAGAGTGTGTTGTTAGTCTGAGCGATTGAGGAGAAGGGCTATGCAGTTTTGTTTCAGGATGGAGAGGTGTTATGCATGACCAAAGGATCTAGCCTAGACACAACATTGGTCTTGGAGTTAGAGAGAGCAACGTGTATGTACATGAGTCTGACCTAGGTATGTACATGGAGCTTGGTATGGAGACCAGGCATGTAGTACGAGGATCTGAAACAGTGGTACTTCGGATGTAGTCAGGAGATGTGTTGAGAGTGACAAATGTGCTCTGGGTGCCAGTAATGTGTTGTTAGTCTGACCAATTGAGGAGAAGGGCTATGCAATTTTGTTACGAGATGAACAAGTGTTGTTCATGACCAGAGGATCTAGCTCATACACAACAGTGGTCTTGGAATTAGAGAGAGCAACGTGTATTGGCAAAAGGGCCAGCTTATGCGATCCATGACCAATAGTAGCAGAGTGATAGTGGACAGGTAACAGGTAGTAGCTCTGAAGGTTGTGTAATCTTAGAGGGAGCCCGATTTTAGAGCGAGTCAACAGATTCAGATGGAGTCAATGGGCTCAAAGGGAGAGTCAACCATTCAGAGGGAGTCTACCCTTAGGATCAGATGGGAGAGAGACGTCTTCCTAGACTGACAAGAAGGTGTCATGCATCGAGGAGGCCAGACAGGAGACTCAAAAGCAAGAGGCTTCTTGGAGCAGCGTGTCTTCGTAGGAGAGACCATGCCATACAGTAGGATTTTCTTCGGTGATAGAGGGAGCAACCAATCAGGTGGATTGGAGAGCAATTGTGGTAGCAGATCCGGCGCAGGAGACAAATCCACCTCCAATGCGGGAGAAAGATATACTTCCAGGTGATGGAGGATGGAAAACCTCCCTCACTAAGAGGGAGTGTTGATGTTTTCTAGCTTTGGAAGGTGTTCCCACAAAAGGCCTTGGTGTTGGGCATGTCAGAATCGTTGTTGGCACCACATTGCACTTTTCGTCTTGTGAAAACCCCCTTGTGTATTGAACTGGAGCCTTGTTGGCTTGTGTGGGGCTTCATGGGCTTGTGTTGGGGCCTCACACCCACATCATGAGTAATTAAATTATTTTAATTTAATGTTAACATAAGTTAAGGGATTTTACTCACCCTTAAGAGTTGTATAAAAGGACACTGGGTGTGAGATAGATTCTCATTATCATGGTGGTGTCTTGGTGACCTCAGCTAGCATGAGAGGATAGTGTGGTGACCTCACTCCAACCATGGAGAGAGGCTGCTAGGCCTCACATTTATAGTCTTTTCTTGTCTTGGGAAAGTAGCGAGGGTCCGAGTAAGGCAATAGGAGGCTTGGCTAGCAAGGAGAGAGGCAACAATTGTCTTAGAGGACTTGGTCAGCCTGAGAGAAGGCTACAACAGGTCTTAGGGTGGCTCGACCTGGTGACATAGGGCAGTCCCAAGTCCTAGATAGGCTTCCACAGTGTTGGGAAAAGTGCAAGAGGCTGGAAAGGGGCATCAACAGCAGGGTTAAGGGATCGGCCTGTTGAGAGAGGTTGCCACAGGAATATGGGAGGCTTCAGCCTTGCTAGGAAAGGTTTTCGTAGTTTCCTGGGAGGCTTGTACAACAGGTACAGGTGGTTGATAGCAGGTACAATAGTGAGCAACAACTTCTGAGCAGTTTGGTGGGCCAAAACAACAGACTAGCAGCAATTTTGAGAGCTAATTGAGGGTTGTAACAGGTGTTTTACAATAGTCCTTTGAAATGGATTTTTGGACAGTTGTAGAGGGATGCTACAATTAGTTGAGTTGACCTGATTTGGGCACAAAAACCAAGGAGGGTTTCTATGGTGAATTTGTAAGCATTTGGGATTTTCTATTGTAAGAGAAAAAGGACATTTCCCCTGGTAAGGGAGCCCTTTATTCTGGATTTAAGAACATGTATTTTGAGCTATCTTATCGGATCCGTCAAGCCCGAGGGTTAGATCCACAGATCCCCGGATTGGAGACAGATTCGAAGATCCGCCAGAATCTACCCGTGACAAAGCAGACGTCAACTATCCATAATTTTATTCAGTACGACCCATTAATTTTGACCCATGTAATATTCGATGGTTCTTACATGGTTATCCCAATCGGAATAAGTTTAAGCGTCCTATGTGTGTGTGTGTGTATTCGATTTCAATCATATTTTCACTCATATAACAACACATTCTCGATCAGTCTTGAACTCCATTATTAAGGGGTCGAGCGATATAATTATTATTGGCGTACTTGTTAAAAAAACAAAAACAGACCGCATACATCAGCTTTGTCCAGTGGCTTTCTTTCAAAGCAGAACTGTAGCGAATCTATTCTAGATCAATCACTACTTATTTCAAGCTTCTTCACAGAGTCAGAACTGACCTTGAACGAATTCACGACGATCGGAAGGTGTCCGTCTGTAAGGTGTGAATTAATAGGCCGAAAGGAGAGGAGCAGATTTCGCTAAAGCAACTACAGGTGGAAATAATAAAGATGTGAGAGAAAAAAACTCAATTAAAGCAATAAAAGCATGCCAAATTTGAAAAGGTCTGCATGCCTGCAAACTATGTTTTACTTTGATGTTTGGTTGAGATTTTAAAACTATTGTTTGAAATGAGCCTTTTTTGGCAAAAATATAGCTTACTAATTTTGTTGAAAACACCTACTAAGAATAAATCCCCTCAACATTGGTTTTCAAATCATTCTATTCCTTGTGATAATCCCAAAAAAATGCAACTCTTTCATCAAATTAGCAAATTCGTCCTATAGTTGTTGTTTAGTTAGGTTGACCCCACCAAAAATTAGTAGCTTTCCTACTATAATCCTCAAGGAAAAGCGAGTCACATACAAGTTTGGTTCCATTGGGTAACCAACAGCTAGTTATAACATTGGCCCATCACACTTTCTTAAGTGGTCACTTGCACGCAACTCCAACTAGGTAAATAAGTCAAACTTTCCAAACAAGCAGAAATGCAAAGATGTGTTAAGTAAGGCGTAGCTTAGAGATAGAAATAGCATAAGACAAGTCGTGCTAAGGATAGTAAGCTTCGAGATTAAGATGGCACGTCTTCCCCTATTCGACTTATTAGGTTCTGACCCTAAAAACCAAACTCCTTTTCAGATCTTCAATGTTTAAGAAGCCCACCTAGACTCCTAGAGAACTGCTCTTCCCATAAATGCTCTGTATCTCTTGTAGAAGAAAGGCAAGAGTCATTGTCTCTGTCACAGAGGTCTAAAAACTACTACAACTCTTAGATGTTGCTGGTTTCTATTTTTGAAGACCCAAACCAGTGAATGTTCTTATGAAGAGAAGCAAAACATGAAATGCCTTCCTACTTCTATGTGTATTATATGATATTTGTGGGGACTATTCATATGCTTGGGGAACTTTTTGAGTTGTTTTACGTCTGGCCGCAAAGGCTCCTCAAAAGAGCACTCAACTCCTTCTCAATCATCCATACACCTATCCTGTAAGATAGGGTCAGTACAACATAATTTTGTTCTCATAAGAAACCTACTAAAAACAAGTCCTACAATAATTCCTTCCTAAATACGTTGCTGCTCCATATGTAAAACTTAATCTGGGAGCTACTATGTAAGACGATACATTGTGAGTATTGAAAGTCTGTTGTCATGTCATCCTTACAGTCAACATATTGTTTTCTAAGGAAATTCATTGTTCGAGAACACACTCAAAATATATTTTTGAAGCATCCTCCCCTAAACAAAGGCTGAAACATATACCTAAGATGAGGGGCAAATTACACCAAAAACAAATACCCTTAAAAATATAATCAAACCTTCAACCCTGATGTCAGGCCTTTCCCTTGCTTAATTTATGTGGACACCTATAACTAGGGTGCAACAAAAAACTCATATCAACCTTGCCACCTCTAAAACAACATATTAAGTAGTGCTATTGGAATCGACAAAATCAACCAATCCAACCAGTTTCTGCTTAGTACCAAACCAGTTCGACATTTTGGACTCGTTAAGGCTGGTTCCATACCAAACTGGCCAGTTCCGTACCAGAACCAACCTTAAAGCACCAAATTGACCGGTTCTGTATTGCGCAGCTAGGGACTACAAAATACCTAACCTTGGTAATTAATGGTGATATTAAATTTTTGAAGTAAAAGTTAACATTTTCCTTTATCTTTCCTTTTCATAATCAAACCTTCGACCCTGATGTCAGACCTTTCCCTTGATTAATTTTTGTGGACACCTATAACTAGGGTGCAACAAAAACTCAGATCATCCTTGCCACCTCTAAAAAGGCATACTAAGCAGTGCTATTGGAATCGGCAGAATCGACCAATCCGACCAATTTCTGCTTAGTACCAGACCAGTTTGACATTTTGGACTGGTTAAGGTTGGTTCCATACCAAACTGGCCAGTTCCGTACTAGAACCAACCTTAAGGCACCAAACTGACCAGTTATGTATGACGCAGCTAGGGACCACAAAATACCTAACCGGGTAATTAATGGTGATATTAAATTTTTAAAGTAAAAGTTGACATTTTCCTTTATCTTTCCTTTTCTTGACATTCTCCTTAGTCTTTCCTTTTCTTGGCATTCTCCTTTATCTTTCCTTTTCTATCATTTTACTTAAATTGTTAACATTACCATTAATTGTTTCAGATTGTCTGAGAGTGGTTCCAACCTCATTGGACTTCATATGGAGAAAGTAGAATTTTAGATCCAATTCAAAATTCAACAGACTTAACAGTTTTCGGATTTCAAGATTGGTAGGATTGCAACATTTCCACTGGATTCTATCATGTATGAGTGTTTGGAATTGGCATTTAATCAAGAGCACGAAGCCCTCTACATACCTAGATGTTGGTTGTATTGGTTGTTGAACTCCTGTATCATAACCCTAGTGAAAATGTACCCTTTGTTACCCCCTCTCACCTAGGGATAAGTAGAGGAGATGATTCTTCATGATCCACATTGTAGACAGTGATCACAGAGATGGTGACCAACATGCTCCACAGGCAACAACCCCTTCCTCATCATTTCTTAGCTCATTCACTTGATCAGCAAACTCATCCGATGATATGAAATTTTTGGGGCAATGGGATGTTAGGTTGGGGTTTGTTGTGCAGTTTATGAAAGTTGAACAACCTATTTTAAGAAAGGGAGAATTGAAAAGGGAAAACAAAGAGCAAAGAATGAGTTGATGGAGTCAAGACACAAAAGAAGATTTGTACAAGATTATAGGCTATTAACAATGATAGGAGGATACTATACCTTCTATAGAACATTCATGTACAAAAGGTGCACCATTGCAATAACAAGGAATTAAGGGGAGACATCGAGCAACAAAAGAGGAAAGAGGCTCCATAAGATCACAATAAAGGTAAATAGACTCCCACAATTTAGGTGGGAGTATCCATGAGAACTATCTATGCAAAAGAGTCGCAAGAAATTTGGCACACCCTAGGAAGGTGGGAATTGAGGAGAGATGGGGTCTCCAAATGAGAAGGAACAATAGGGCCTATTGCCCAAGAGAATCCAACACAAAATCAAGAGAGGAGATATAGAGGATTGAAGAGATATGGGAATGTTCACCAATTGAAATTTAGGATTAGTTGGGAGACAAGGGGGACACATTGGTGAAAAGACAGGCTGATGGAACCTAGAAAGGAAAGAGTGAGAGGGTGAGGAGGAGAAATCACCCACAAAAGGAAAACTAAAAGGGAGTAAGAAGGGACATTCCCCATGGGAGAGTACTAGATCCAACTAACAAATAGTTGAACCCATGGAAAGACATCAAAAGGATGAACTAGCTTGAAACTTGTTATGGGACTATTTAGCCAAAGAGAGGAGGGAACAAGTGGGTGCAGGGAACTTTTCAAAGAAAAATTGCGTGGAGTCATAGGTGAAGCATCAAGGGCACCCAAGAGGATTTGAAGGATCAAAGGAAAAGGAACCCTAAATTAAAGAGAATCATGCCAAAATTATAGAAAAAGAGGCAAGGAAAATGTGCCAACAAAATTGTGTAGGTGAAGCATCAAAGGCACCCAAGAGGAGTTAAAGATCAAGGGAAAAGGAACCCTAAACTAAAGAGAAGCATGCCCAATTTATAGAAAAAGAGGCAAGGAAAATGTGACAACAAACAAATCCCTGGGAAAAAGGCACTCTCTAATCTATGGCTCACAAAATGGTTCCTAGAAAAACAAGAAAAATAAACTCTCTATTTTAGACGAAAGAAACACACATCTTGAAACAAGAGAACAAAAACCCATGGAAGGGAGAAATCACATATAGGAAAAAAGTTAAGTAAATCAAGTGCCAAAATGTGAAAAAAGAACACAGACCCCTTCAAGAAGTGAGCTCACCCACAGAGACCAACACTAAGCCAAGGCAAGGGACCCTCAATAGATTAATTTCATTAAATGGATACTGCAAACACATTAAACCAAGTAATTAAGGACAACAATATTGATTGGCCCTGCATGGTGGGGTTTGATGAAGGTCCCAAGTCAAAGTAGTACTCAATCAAATACTGTGTTAATATGAGAAGGAATAGCAAGAACCAACTACAATGGAGAAGCTTGATAATCTAAATTAGACAAGGAAGTTACCAAAAGAGACAAGAATGGCAGGACAGACCACTATGCAAGGTTGGAGATACCTCCAAATACCATCAAGAGGGTAGAATTTTTGTACTATAGTAAACTCCCACAACATGAGAAACATGATAGAGATAGTGAAGGCATCATTAAGTACATGTGACATGAGCATAAGATTAGCACACAAGTAAACAACAATTAAACCAAGCAACAAAAAAATGATCGCGAGCAATCTAAAATTCTAAATGTCAAAGACCAACAACAAGGAAAAGAAAATCATACAAATAGTTAAATCTAAAGAAGGTAATCAATCAAATCTGCCAACAATGTTGAACTAACAAGCATATGATGGCAAAGAAAACAAGTGGAAAAAATGAAATAATGTTGACTATTGATATGTTTAAAGTTGAAGTTGTTAGGTGCCTCCAAAAATTTTCCATGGTAGATTTAATAAAAAGGTTGCATTAGGGCAAAGGGACATACATGATGCATCAAAAGGAAAAAGGAAGAGAGTTTCGACTGTGTTGTTAGTAACCCATTGGACAACCAAGGAGAGCACTAGAAACAAAATGACCATGAGAGTTCTTTGCAACCCATGCCACTGCAAGAAGTCATGGGTTTCCTCACCTTCCAACATCCTGAAAAAGACAAGAGTGAATATATGTTGTGCTAAAATCAAGTCCAAATCAAGGAAAATAAGTTCATCCATCAAGACATGCAATCATATCCTCAAGCAATCATACACTAAGTAAAGATTCATAGGTCCCAAAAGGTTCTACAAGAGGTCCTTAAAAGGGGTGCAATGAATTCCCTATTTTAGTGTTTGTGTGAGAGCAATAAGCAAGTAGGTCCTATGGGTGCAACCAAAGCAACATGCTAGAGATAGTGAAGGCATCGTTAAGTACATGTGACATGAGCATAAGATAAGCACACAAGTAAACAACAATTAAACCAAGCAACAAAAAAATGCTCACGAGCAATCTAAAATTCTAAATGTCAAAGACCAACAACAAGGAAAAGAAAACCATACAAATAGTTAAATCTAAAGAAGGTAATCAATCAGATATGCCAACAATGTTGAACTAACAAGCATATGATGGCAAAGAAAACAAGTGGAAAAAATGAAATAATGTTGACTATTGATATGTTTAAAGTTGAAGTTGTCAGGTGCCTCCAAAATTTTTCCATGGTAGATTTAATAAAAGGGTTGCATTAGGGCAAAGGGACATACATGATGCATCAAAAGGAAAAAGGAAGAGAGTTTCGACTGTGTTGTTAGTAACCCATTGGACAACCAAGGAGAGCACTAGAAACAAGATGACCATGAGATTTCTTTGCAACCCATACCACTGTAAGAAGTCATGGGTTTCCTCACCTTCCACTATCCTGAAAAAGACAAGAGTGAATATATGTTGTGCTAAAATCAAGTCCAAATCAAGGAAAATAAGTTCATCGATCAAGACATGCAATCATATCCTCAAGCAATCTTACACCAAGTAAAGATTCATAGGTCCCAAAAGGTTCTACAAGAGGTCCTTAAAAGGGGTGCCCAATGAACTCCCTATTTTAGTGTTTGTGTGAGAGCAATACGGAAGTAGGCCCTATGGGTGCAGCCAAAGCAAGGGAAAGTCTTGAGGAAGGGTTATGTGTTTGGCTCTATAAAGTTTCAAGTGATCCTATGCATTGCAAGAGGTGTGGAGTAAAATCAACTCTAAAATCAACTCGAAGCATGGGTGAAAAGGAGGTTGGTTGACTACCCCTCGTGTCTATTTATCTCACTCTTGTTTTAAAAGGTTCGATTTAATGCCTCATATGTATTTTATATGCCATAGAGATACAAAAAAAATGGTGCATTTACCCGGTTCCTCTCATTCGACCTTGCTTAGCGTATTTAACTAATCTATGGAAGTAAATAAAGAGGAATGGTAGAGTGATTCTAGCACATTCCTTATCACAAAAAAAAATACAAAAAAAAATCAATTCCTTAACCCACTATAACTACTGAGCTCAACGACTATTTGTTTCCTACAAGTTCATTGATTTAATTTTGAAAAATAAAAGTAATTTCACCATGAAAACTAGCAAAGGAGAGAGGTCTCCTCCTAAAATGTCCTTTTGGAGGGCCATGGAACGTGCACTATGAGATCCTATGTAAGCATCTGTGTGAGAGCAACACACGATGAGGTCTCATGGGTGGACATTGCAAGGGAATCTCGATGAAGGAGGCTACAATAGGTCATTTGCAAGAGTGTATTGAGCCCTCTCAAGTTTCGAAGGAACCTACATCAAAGGTGTGCCATGAACTGAATAAGACATCAGCTAACTACCATCAATGATCCCAAGTGTTTGACTTATGGTAAAAGGTCTAATTACTATGCTTGTTTACAAGATAGAGTGTTTTTCGGCATGCACAAAATAATAGTTGGAAGACTATGATGTAGGACCACACAAGCTCATAGAAAAATCAAATATGCAGAAAAAGGCTAGAGAGGGTGCATGCATTAACTACAAAGGACAAGAATTTGCTATTAACTCTAAAATAGCTATTCACACAAATTAAATTTATGAGTTTAAAAATCTGATGATCTCTATAAACTAATCAAACAGATTAGTTTTTAATGTAAGGAAATCTACAACTTGGCTATAGTGATAATATGTTAGGAAATCTACAACATGGTTATAGTGGCTATAGTGGTAATATGTTAGAAAATCTACAACATGGTTATAGTGGCTATAGTGGTAATATGTTAGAAAATCTACAACATAGTTATAATAACAATATAGTATGTTATAGTTTGTTCTCAGAAAAAATGAATGTGTTAGAATTAGTCCCCATGTTCCCTTGTGTGCCAGCTCACCCAGCTTAGTTCAATTAGACCTCGGTTAACTTCTAATTAAGTTAGAGCTTTCTGCTGAGTAGTTAGAGATACTCTACAAGCCTCACCTCACGTCACTTAACTACACCACGTCATCTCAAGGTTAAGAGATATTTATATTTTCAAAATCATCATATTATGTAAAAGATGTGTTATCAAATGGGGACATTGAAGCACTTCAAGCGTACACCAAAGATTAAAGAGAAAGGCAAGTACCTTTTGCGTCTTCATTGTACCTTCTTTGTATCATCCAATGATCCACCGCTACGAACATGCATTCTCTGTAAAGTAAAACCAATCATTCCAACATTCATTCTCTGTAAATAAAACCAATCATTCCAAATAAAACCCAGAACGCAATGAAACCAGAGAGCAGTGTATGGCAAGAAAAAGGGGTAATCTCGATTGGACAGCTAACCTGCATGGATCATGGGTTTTGCTAATTTCACCGCTAGCCAACCAACCAGCCAGCTCTGCTCCACTCACCAACCCTCTAAAGATCCAACAACAGGCATATTGCATGTTCAAACATAACAGAAGCATCGTACAACGCAAAGGAAAAAATACCTGTTTATAGAACGGGATATGTACCTTATATGCCTTTCCAGCTACGCATTCGGGCTTCTTGTACCATTCACCGCTAACCTAAACATTCATTGCCCAATACAATAAGAGTTAAAACCCATTAATCCAAAAAAGCACATAACCCACGAAAATGAAAAGTATATGGTAATGCAAAAGACAATGACGGCCACAGATTATTACACCGCTATAAGACCAGCCAGCCACATAAGCCCGTGAGTAGCTTCTCCATTTCCATTGTCTGAGGAAATTAATAATCAGCATCAAAATATCATCTAAGCCAAACGAAATTTAATGAATCCAACAAAAACCTAACAAAAAATAGTGGAGGACGTACGGAAACAAGGAAATCTCATTACTCACCCCACCGTCCGATCATCGAAACGTGTACCTGCAAATGTACGAATGTTGGTTCTCTCTCCCCTATCACACTGCTAACACACAAGAAGCCACCACAGAGAACCACACACCACAGAGACCCACAGACAAACACACAAAACATTTACATTCAGAATCACACAAAACAAAAAACGACCAGGAGCGCTCCAGAGTCCACACCACAACGTTACCACTACACTGCGGGAGAGGGAGAGAGCAGAAATGATTAAAGCAGTGAAATGATGAACCTTTTATCTCCATGATCGAATAGGCTGTAACGGTTGGGTTGATTTTTCTTAGGCCGCGCCCTCTGATTCCACTCGAGAATTTTCTGTTGAAAAAAACTAAAAGACAAAATCCGCACTGCTTTTTGTGAAATTTTAAGGTTCTCCACGTCAAATTTTATACTTGGTTTTACTCTCAAATTTGATTTTAGGAGTTCCCGGCTTATGGTTTCTGTGGAGAGACACGTGATAGAGGTTAGGATTTGAGATGTAATTATAAAGGCACATAGGTTAGGAGTTGAGATGTAATTACAAAGGTTATAGATTTAATGTTTTAATGTTTGTTGGGAGTAATAAATTTTCTAAATAAAGAAATTAAAATAAATAAATATTGAAATTAGGAAATTCACTTAATTAATAAATAAATATTAAAATTAGTAAATTTACTTAATTAATTATTAATGTATTTTTATTTTGAAAAATGAAAGATGAATAGATTTCAAAGAAAATGAAAATATCTTTTTAAATGAGATTTGCAACTCAAAATAATGTGTGTTAAATTTTAATAAAAGAAAAAGACTAAATCTTTAATCTTATATTCATTAAAAAAAAAAAAAAATTAGATGTAATATTTTTATTATTTAGATTTATTCTATCTATAATTTCATTTAGATTTATAAAATTCAAAACTTCAATTTATTAAAAAATAAATTTATAATTATAGTTAAAATAGTTATATTGTCATATATATATGTATATATGATATGGTATGTATATTTCAATAAACTTTAGCACTTAAATTGTTTTGGGAGGTCCCTTGTCACACAAACAAACAATTAATAAATAATAAGTATTAAGTTTGTAATTTAATCAATAAATATTTTAATTATATTAATTGTGTCATGTGGGTTTGTTATTTTTATTGATTTTTTTTATAATAAGAATAGTGTAATTTAAATGTTTAAATCCTTATATAATGTTAAAAATTAAAATCTTTATATGGAATGAAAATATAATGATAAAAATTAAAATCATTATATAATGAATAATTACAATACTTATATCTAGTGTTTTTTTTTAAATTATGTTAATGTTTTGTTTAATTAATAAAAGAAATTAAGGTATGAATTCTAGTTTACACAATGTAAACTTTGCAAAAAAAAATTAAAGAAACAACTCAACTCAAACTCTTAAGGAATGATTTGTATCCACTTCTTTATGAAGTTATGACAATTTGAATCATGAGACACAAGTTCAAAATACCAAAAACAAATTTATAAGTAAAGATACATTGCCTTTACAACTACAACTCAAAATACTCCCCAACCATCAAAATTACAATGAGTGATTTGCCTTTACATGAACATAGCCTCGTAAACTTTGGTAAATTTCTCACATATCCATTAGACTAGTTCAAAGCATCTAACCTTCTAACATTCTGTGAGATAAATGGCATAATAAGAGAAAGTATCGAGACACTGAATAGTAGCACCTTTTAGGTTCAAAGGATGAATTACTCAACATTTTCCTAAAACCTTCATAAAGTGAAAATAATAGAAACTTGCATGAGGTTAAATGTGCCTAAGGTTCATGATTTAACTACATAGGTTAGGTGGATGGGTTAGTTGTGCATGTTAGGTCTAATGGTTTTGTGCATGGGATACTTATGTGGGTTATGTGCTTGGGTTAGGTGTATGGTATAGGTATCCGTCAAAAGGGTTTTCATGTGAATCTTTTCATCCAAAAATAGTTGGTAATCTTATACCACCCAATCCATCTCCTTCATTGCCACCACCACCACCACTGCTTGCCCTTCCACCAATGTTTCTCCTTGCACATCTACATTTTCCAAAGTCCCCTTAACTACCTTCCCCTCCATTGATTCCCCCTCTTTCATTTCCTCCTCCAAAACAATACATGAGTTAGACATCCTTTCCAATGATGTACATCTTAGGTTCATTGCCATTTTTATTAAGGAGAAGATCTTAGCCCTAGTTATCTAGTCAATACTATTTAGTCATGCATAAACCAGATAACATGTATAACCTTAAAAAAAAATCAATGTCAATCATTATTAGACTCCATCTAATCAAATGTGATGCCTCCAATTGGGAAAGAGTTGTTGTGGTTTCCATAAGCCCTTACAATCTGCCAACTTGAATTGTTGATGCTTTTTTTGTGGAATTGACGAACAAGAAAATTAGTAGTGAAGAACCACTTATGTTTTCCCACACTTGAACATGGTTTCCATGCTAATTGTCATGAGCCTATTCTAGTTTCCACTTTCTCATTCCTCTATTGTTCATCCTGTTTATCCATATAACCACCTAGGGAATCTAACCATCACTCAACATTGAGATGACCTTGCTAGTTGGGTGTAACCAACAATCATTTATACCATCCAAACTACTTGTATCATACCAATTGTCATGACCAAACCAAGTCTAGGAACCATATTTATCTTAAATTGACCACCATATTATATGTCATCTTATTTGGTACTTTTTGAGTGGAAACATTGGAGCTATTGGCTTGTAAGGCCTATTCTAGTGATTTGGACTCCACAGATTTTTGGAGCACATTTGAGGCACCAAATGGCATTTTTTAGGGTCAAACTTTGTAAACAACTTTCATGTCCATTCAATGTTTTTCTACACGTCGAGACTTTCCGATGATGAAAATATCACCTCAATTAGAGTTTGTATGAGGATGTTATGCCTCTTGCAAGTTGACCTATTGTAATGACCACCATGGTATTGAGTAGATACCACATTAAAACCCATTACTCACACATGTGAAGCTAATCACACATGTCAAAAGTTATTTTCCCTCATCATGTAAAATGAAATTCCCCGTTTAGTTCATAGAGTTGTTATTACGACTTCAAATTCTTTTTTTAAGCTAAGAGAAGTTTATAAAAGTCCATGCTTATTATATAAACATAGCTTAAAAGGTATGCACCAATTGTTATAAGTTCTTGCATCAGCTGGCATAAGATGGTCTCCATGCCACTGAATTGGCATCCAGGATCCTTTTCAATGGATGTGACCTACCATCAGAGAGAGCATTTCTAGCCATAGATGACCCCATTCTTCTTCATCTAACCACTTGATTTTATTCAAGCCCAGTCACTTTTGTTTCCATTAATCTACCCCACCTTGAGGTCTAACAAAGGGCATTCAATGTCTTCAAAAGTATCACTAGTACAAAGGATATCATGAGAAAGCATGTCTTAAAGCTTTGTAGAGGGAAGAGCCATACGACATACATGAATCTCCAATTTACAACATTTTCTTCAAATACTCAATGTTAAATATCATCTAGGCTTGAAACTACCAAAATTTGAGCTGCAACACTGATAATGGAAAGATCACAACAGTCTGACACATTTGACGACTTTGTTCAAAGAAATCAAACTGAAACTAAGCTTCTTATGTGATCATGTAGCTGCAATAGTGGCAATTCAATAATAGATCTAAGATGCCTCATCATCTTCATCATCTTTCACATCCCATAAGAAATGGGCATAGAATACAAGAACATTGTTGTAGAATAGAACCAACAGTTAGATAACATCATTTAAATGATTTCATATATTAAAATCCATGGATCTAGCACACTTGTATAGTCATTTGAGATGTAAAGTTTCCCTCTCTTTTTACACAAGTTACGAATAAATTTATAAGTTTTAGAAGCATCAAAATGACAACCCACCATAACCTCATCTAGGAATCTCTAGACTTGGACTAGAACGATTGGCAGTAGTTATATAAGAGCATCTCAAGGCTAAGATGATGATACCTAAGATGATGGTGGATGATATATAAGATGATGGATGATATGTATTCGACAAGGCTAAGATGATTAGTTATATAACAACAACTCGGGGCTAGTAAATTAAAACAAAGTTCAGATTCGTTAATACTAACCTCCTGTAAGAACCTCACATAATTCGTTAACAGAAGCGGGTTTCCAAGATGTGCATGTACCATTTTATTACAATAAAAAATAGTGTTATTGGAATTTGATCCAGACCCACCTCCTATGCTCCCATACCCACCTCCACCTCCATCTTCACCCCCAAATCCTCCATTAACAGAACCTGTATCAATTTTAGATCCAACAACAACCCTATCACACACTAAAGTCACTCTAGTGCCTTCAAATATAAGGCCACTCATCAAATCCCCATTCCTCCTTCCAAAGATAAAAGTCCCCTCGCCTCCATGGGTTCCAATTATTTCTATGTTTTCTTCTCAATTGAATGGTTATAGTATTGTTTACTTGAATTTTTTATTATAATTTGCTGAATCAAACCCTAGGTGACAAGCACATGATAAGGTGTTTGTCTCATGTCTCTACTAAGATTAAGAGCTATTTGATTTGATGAATTAAGATAGAGCCTTTCCATAACAACACTCTATCCATATTCTTCTACCCTAGCCATTTTTCATCTTGTATTTGAGCTAAGGAAGGAGAAAACGCACTAAGGCCTACACCTTAGTGAGTCGTTTTCCCTAGGGTTTTGTTGATGAAGCCTTGTTATAACAACACTTCATCATTAAACCTTCTTGTCCTTATTCATTTCATGTATTACTCAAGCTAACCGATTTTTATCTTTCCATTGAGCTAAAGAAGGAGGAGAAATCACTAAGGCCTAGGGTTTCTACACCTTAGTGAGCCTTTCTCCCCTAG
>JASDQU010174445.1:16982-28604 GCA_032191745.1 Picea mariana | reverse complement strand
GCGTTCAACATTCCCCCTTTCCTTGTCCTGCACCCAGTCTTCAATGTGTCTCTCCTTCGACCATATTTCCCACCATTATTGGATACCTCAAAGATAACAGAGCAGTTGAAACCAACATAGCTCAACACTGACTGCATGCAATAGTCCTCCAATGATCATATTGTGGACACACAGACCAAGGGCACCCGACAACAAAGGATCCAACTTTATCAAGTTGTCAAAGAAGGGTATCTCCTACACCAAGGCAAGTGGCTCACCCTGGGCCAAATTCAACAGAAATTTCCTCATATTATGGGGGAACTCAATGCAATGGAGACCATTTCTTCCTAAAGGGGGAGGATTTACCTAGATGGATGTCAGTGGCCTCCAACCTATTCCAGCTGGTTCATTTTGGTAGTTTTCCAGTTTGGCAATATTTTTCCTAGATTTTGGGTCCCTGACTTGCGGGGCCATTTTGAGGCCCTAAATTGTGTTTTTAGTGCACCTAAAATGAAGATCATATGCAAAAGTTATGACCTCGAGAAGTTGATGTACTAACTTACCCAAACAAGGTCCACATGACTTTTGAAACTTCATCTCCTAGGGTTAGGTTTTTGGATGTCTAGGGTTTTTAACATTCCTGTTTATTGTCAAAAGGCCTTAAGAACCTTATTTTAATCATATTCTTGCAAATGAGCGCATTTGTCACATCTCTTCTCAGAGATAAGCCACCACCATTCCATCAAGCTTGTTTTCTACTGCATTTTACAGTTTCATCTTATTTCCTTATTGAATAGAAAACCAGTTTTATTGTATCTCTATTATTCTGTGTTAAGCATATTTTTATAATTTGTATTCATTTCATTCTGCTCATAAAATACAGATCAATGTATTCTAGACTCTTCTATGGAATTTTTCTCCTAGTAGTTTCTCACCAATGTTTGACATAGAGGAGAGCTTTAAGGAGTGAAAAGGTGATCTTTTCCCTATCAGAAAAATAGTGAACAGAGAAATAACCTTCTAATAGATTTAACCATTTGTATAGGGCATTCGCATATATATGACCTTCAAATACGAGAATAAAAAAATTAACCTGTACCTTGAAATGAGAGGTGCTTCCAAAGTGGTTGTTTGATGAATATATGGTTGTTTCTATCGACAAGCATTGAAGGATGTGGGTAAAATTCTCCATCATTTCGTCCCTCTGTCATGTGAGAGATTTCTCAAGCAACAAATTGATAGAATCATCTGCTCTGTTGTTTTTATTTTCTTCTACCATGGAGGGTTTCTTGGGCATGCGAGAGAGATTGTCTTCAATAGAGACAAACTCAAGAAACAACTTGCTATACTCGAACCTCGTCGGGGACATGCACTAAAAAAAATGATCAAGAGCAACCTTCTCTGATACCACTGATCCAGATTATTTTCGGCACAAAAAGAGAGAGGAGATATAATAAAGAAATGTATAGAGATATATTGAATATCCAATATTATAACAGAAATGTATCAGAGATGCAACCATAAACACATATATACAATAATACACAATTTTCTATTAATGAGCGAAAATTTACAAAGATAGTAAAATACAGAGTAAAAGACTTGCTAGAATGGTGGAAAATTATCTCTGAGAAGAGATGTGATGGCTACTCGCATCCATGAGAATATGATATTACAAGGCTCCAAAGGCCTTTTATCATAAAATAAAATCCAAAACCCTAACCCTGAAAGATGAAAAGCCCACAGTATTGTGGACTCCTTTGTCTAGGGCATCTGCATCTATCTGACCTTCAAATATAGGAATATAAAAATTAACTTGTACCTTGAAAGGAGAGGTTATTCCAAAATGGTTGTTTGATGAATATGTTCTTATTGATATCAACATGCGTTGAAGGATGTCGAAAAAATTCTCCATTATTTCGTCCCTTTGTTGCGTCTGAGCTTGCTCAAACAATAGATTGATAGAATCGTCTGCTCCGTCATTTTTATTTTCTTCCACCATGGATGGTTTCTTGGGCATGTGAGAGATATTTAATTCAAGAGAGACAAGCTCAATACCCATCTTTCTATACTCGGACATCGTCTAGGACATGCACTGAAAAAAAATGATCAAGAGCAGTCTGCTCTGATACCACTGATCCAGATTATTTTTGGCATGAAATGAGAGAGGACATATAATAAAGAATTGTAAGAAGATATCTTGAATATACAATATTATAACATAAATGTATCAGAGATGCAACCATAAACACAGATATACAATAATAGACAATTTTCTATTACTGAGCGAGAATATACAAAGACTGTAAAATACAGAGTGAAAGACTCACTAGAATGGTGCCATCTTATCTCTGAGAAGAGATGTTATGGATACTCGCATAAATGAGAATATTTTCTTACAATGAGGCTCCAAAAGCATTGTTATCATAAAATAAAATCCATAACCCTAACCCCAAAAGATGAAAATCCAACAGTTTTGTGGACCTCGTTTTGGGTAGTTTGGTGTATCAACTTCCCGTAAGCGTAACTTTGGCATACAATCTCTGTTTGGGGTGCACGATAGCTCATTGGAAAGGTATCATCGAGGAGATTCAATTTGGGTTCTCAATAAGAGGCTTTGATTTTCATTGAGAGTCTAGATACCGAAAAACCTTCATTTAGGCCCTCAAAATGGCCCCAGAAGTTAAAAACTGCTAAAAAAGTAAATTACCAAAATTGACAGAAAATTGTTTTGAGCTAGTTGGAAAAGGTGGGTGGTCAGTGATATCCACCTCGATCAATCCTCCCTCATTAGGAAGAAATGGTCTCCATTGATTTGAGTTCCGGGGGGAGAGGGAACATATTTTGTTGAATGTGCATCTTGATGAGTTGTTGGGCTTGTTTGAGAAGTTGAGCTGCTTAGCTTTTTGAAGGTTGTCACGAGCATGTGGTGGGAAGGGTTGGATAATTTTAACTATTCAGACTACATGAGATTTCTGTGTTCAGAAGGAATCTTTTCACTTTGTTGCAGTCTTGTCGGCCTACTTCTGTTAGATAGAAGGTGCTTGGTTCAAGGTTGTAATGGTTTTAGTATCCTTCTGTTCACCTTTTTAACAGATTGCGAAGAAGCTAAATTTTGTAGTATGAGATACTACCTTGAGGCACTGTTTAGGTGGGATAGTATTCGAAACTACCTCTGGTATCCTGTAGAGATGACCCCCCAGAGTAATAATGGCATTACAGGGTCAAGACTCATAGATAACATGGCACTTCCACATATATGGCTGGCCCAAGAGAATGTCATAGACATCTAGCGAGGAAAAATCACATAATAGCTCGTCCTTGAAGGGATGGATGCCATATGACAATCGACATTGTTGGCTTAAATGGAGATCTCATCCCTGGTGAAGCCACCTGATGTTGTATGGTTGTGGATGTGGTGTTGTCGACAATTCCAATTGTTTCATGACCTCTTATGAGATGAGGTTCTTCTGGATTCCGCTATCAACAATAAAATGAAATGGAGTCCCCTTCACCCACATCTCTGAATGATAAGGCACTCCCCCTCTTCAAGATTTGTTGGTTCTTCTGATTGATTTTTTGTGGTCGTGACAATAGAAGTGGGGTATGTGTCGATGATCTATATTCTGTCAGTATTTTATGAATCAGGGTTCGGTTTCTTTGTCTTTGATTTCGGCCATTAATGACTGTTTTGAGTGACATTCATCGGTGTTGTGCCAGTGGATTTTGTGGAAATCAAACCATTTTACGGTGTCCTTTTTCGTCTTCCCATGACCCTCGTTTTCATATGGCTTGGACTGGTTTTCAGGAGACAATTTATTAGGGCCATATTTATCATACTTTGGTTGTTGCGGATTTGTAGACCCAAACTCCTATTTGTTCTGGTGCTTAAATGTATGCTCGATTTTAACAACATATCAATAAGCAGCACCGAGTGATGAGATGTACAGAAAATACATTTCAGTTTGGATGTATCTATGTAGAGCCCCATGGTATTTCAGAACCAAATGTCATTTGGAGTCTTTGATACCCAACTTGGTGTGCAAGGTATGGAAGGTATTGGTGAACTTTGGAACTACTTTTCCCCTCTCTTGCTGCAGTGTGGTCCATATCATATACTAGTTCTCATAGTTGCCAGTAGGGTAATATTGTTCCTTTACCGCTTCCACAAAAAAATACCAACCGAGATCGGCCCCATATATTTCATACTTTTATGTGAAATTTTTCTCCCAGTAATTTTCCCACCAATGTTTGACACGAGGAGAGATTTAAGGAGTGTGGAGGTGATATTTTCCCTATCAAAAAAATGGTGAACAAAGAAATAACCTTCTAACAGATTTAACTATTTGTCTAGGGAATTCGCATCTATCTGACCTTCAAATATGGGAATATCAAAATTAACCTGCACCTTGAAAGGAGAGGTGCAGACGTTGAAGGATGTGGGAAAAAATCTCCATCATTTCATCCCTTTGTCATGTGAGAGCTTGCTCAAGCAAAAGATTGATAGAATCATCTGCTCCATCATTTTTATTTTCTTCCACTGTGGAGGGTTTCTTGGGCATGCGAGAGAGATTTTCTTCAAGAGACACAAGCTCGAGACCCAAATTTCTATACTCGAACCTCATCGGGGACATGCACTGATTTTTTTTTATCAAGAGCAACTTGCTCTGATACGACTGATCCAGATTATTTTCGGCATGAAATGAGAGCGGAGATATAATAAATAATTGTACAGAGATATCTTGAATATCCAATATTATAACATAAATATATCATATATGCAACCATAAACACAGATATATAGTAATACACAATTTTCTATTAATGAGCGGAAATGTACAAAGACTATAAAATATAGAGTGAAAGACTCGCTAGAATGGTGGCATCTTATCTTTGAGAAGAGATGTGATGGCTACTCACATCCATGAGAAGATGATCTTACAATGAGGCTCCAAAGGCGTTTTTCTCATAAAATAAAATCCAAAACCATGACCTTGGAAGATGAAAAGCCAACAATTTTTTGGACCCTGTTTTGGGTAGTTTGGTGTATCAACTTCACGGGGCTATAACTTTTGGCATACGATCTCCATTTGGGGCGCATGATAGCTCATTGGAAAGGTATCGTCGAGGAGATTCATTTTGGGGGATCAATTAGAGCCTTAGGCTATCGTTGAGAAGCTCTATCCCAAAAAACCTTCATTTGGGCCCTCAAAATGGCCCGGGAAGTTATAAACTACTAAAAATAGTAAATCACCAAAATTACTAGAAAATTGTTTTGAGCCAGTTGGAAAAGGTGGGTGGCCACCAATATCCACCTGGATCACTATCCTACATATTTTTCGGTCATGTCCTTATACCTACCAAGTCTGGAATGAAATTAGTGTTCAACTAGGTTTGAGTCGGTTATGGGAGAAGGACACAATTGAAGACTGCTTTGAGGATTTTTTCACAATTTTTGGTTGGAAACCTTATCGTGTCTTTCCCATACTAATATCATAGGGAATTTGGCTAAACCAAAATGATGGTCAGTTCAAGGATAAATTTTGGCCCTCCTTTAAGGTTGCACAACAAAATATTTCTTTATTTCCATACTATAAATTGAATAAAAAAAATATAGAAGCGTAGGATTGTCGAACTAGTGTTGATTAATAAATACAAGCCCTATGGATTTTTTTTATGGTTCTTTCCAAGGGGATTCTAGGCACTGTGGCATTGGGTTTCTTCTCTTCTTCTCAGAAAGATCCTACATTTCTAGCAGTGGGAACATGGGTGTTGGTACAAATAATCATGTAGATTTCTAGGATCTACTTGAACAATTACATTGTGTAAAATATCATGACATGGATTCCCTACAAATCTATGGGGATTCCAAACTGGTGATATACTAGATGACATATGCCAAAGTAGCCAAAGATATGGAGCTTCTAAACATTGGTGGGACTTTAAGGGAGGTTTTTTCCACTTTTCATGATATATCCTTTAGTCATATTTATCATGAGAACAACTCTGAAGTTGATCGAATATCAAAATATGCTATATCTATCACATAATATACACTTTCTCTTCAAGAACAAAACACTGAGAGGGTAACTTCCCATAATGATCATCAAATTTTTTTCTTTGTGACAACAACTGGCTATTTTCATTTTCTTTTATGTAGTAATGGTTTCAGATCCACTATGTTACTTGAATAGTTTTTTTTAGCTCTTAGAGGGAAAAGGGGAACTTGTGTGATTTTTTGATTGGATTTGTATAAGCAATTGTGCCTTTGTGCAATAGACATTTTGCAAATTTTTATTCACATCATAGTTACACGTTTGGATTGTAACCATTATCCTATGGAATAAAAGTTATGTTTTTTTTCATGGAAACACACACACACACACACACACACACACACACACACACACACAATAGTAATTATGTGTATTTTCAATCAATTAGCTAAGTACCAAGTTAAAGATAATAATGTATATATTGAGCCTCTTATCAACTAAGTACTAAAGTTATGTGTTGGAATCACTATGTACGACATCTCTAGACCAAGATGATATTGAAGGAGAAGATGATGTAGAGGAGCATGTAGATGTGTTGGACGAATAAGTCAAATAATTTGAGCCGGATGTAGATGACAATGTTCTCAAAATATGATGATATCAATGATTGGGATTAGAGTTTATATTGTTGCATACAACAATAGGATTTGGGTTTTTGGTGTTTCATAAAACCCTAATTCAAGCTTATTAGATCCTCCACATCTAAAAATGCACACTCACAGAAAAATACATGTTTTTCTTTTAAACTATAATTTTCACCCTTGTGCAAAATGCATGCCAAGTTTCACAAAAATGCATGCCTAGGTCTTAAAACACCTCCAATTTAATTGATTCAATTTTTTGAGGGTGTCTTAGATCATTTACACATGTGTACATATTTTTATTTTCATTTTCAAACACAAATGTGGTTGTTGTGAAAAAGAGGAAAAATCTTCCCTGTAAATTGAAAGACCAAAACAATAGAAAGTGACCTAATGGAAATGCATGCTCGTGCTTCTATATAGATCCAAATTTAGTTATAAAAGTTTTTGGGTGAATACAATAATAATATAAATCTATCTATATCACCTTAAGTGCAATTTCAAATTAAAGAGGACTTCTACCGTGAACCAAGATTGAATACTTTCTGTAAAATGGAGGGTAAGACTTTATTACTGTAAAATGCATGCCTAAGACTCATATGACCTCCAAATTGAGTGATTCATACTGTGGAGTTTTCATTTTATAATTTTAATTCTTTTAATACCTTTAATTGTTCATTTTCAAACCAAAAACCCTCTTATGTGAATAGAGGATAAAAATTTCCTTGTAAATGCAAAAACAATGCATAAAGGGAAAAATGCATAAAAATGCATGAAAACATGGCATGATGGAAAAAAAAATCCATGAATGGTGTTGGTAGTTTTCTCCTTTCGCTAATTTCAACAATATTTGATTTTGACATAGTGAAAAAGGTTGGAGGATGCATGCCAATAATTAAAAAAAATGTTTACAAATGTTGGAAGGATGTTCCCCAACTGCTTGACGAAATGAAAACCATAAATTGTTTCCCTTTCCTCTTCCTCTCACGTGGGGTCATAGATCCTCTTCCTATTTATTATGTGTATTATGTTTTATGTCCTATGAAATGCATTTACATGTGTCAAATTGGTTGAATATATTCATATATTGTACTTATATTGCTTCATTGGATTTTCTTGTAATAGTTAATTAGAATTCCATATAACATTACTTCAAAGGAAAATGATAGGACACTTCAAAGGTTATTTGTGGTATTGAATGCAAAGGTTGATATGAAATGTTATTTCTCTTTCACTCAATGCAATGGCTTCAATAAAAGAAGACTTTTAATAACAACAACTGAAAGACATCGTAAACAGTTTGGGAATACTGAAGGGGGGTATGAATATTGTCCCTTGGTAAGTTATTAATTATATGTTTTTGTGTTGATTGTATTCGTAAAAAATTATGTCCTTTTAATATTTGTTACATACACTAATATTATTGATTGTTTGTAATTATAAATAAATGGTGTCCTAAGTGCGAGCTTGGGAATGTGCCAAGTTGTAGTATAAATCTTGTTGTACACGCTGAGGAAGATGGAGTGAATATTGGAGATCAAGTTAGTCCTATGAAAGAAGATGGAATTGATAATAAAGTTGAGAATGATGGCATAAATGTATTGATCCAAGACACATTTTCTCCAATGGATGAAAATTTTGATTATATCCATGATGTACCTTTGATTGAGAAGTCACAACAACCCCTCTATGAAGGCTCGAGGACAAATTTTCTCTCTTCTATATTGTTGTTGATGAAATTGAAGGTATTGAATGGTTTGTCAAACACTTGTCTCACCCAAATCCTAAGGTATGTAGTATAATTCGTCACATATACATAAAAGGTCTACTTTTTTTCTTTATTTTTTGTGTTAATTAATGTGTCAATTAATGATGCAATATTTACAATTAATATTTTTTACATTAACTAGTTATGTTTCTTTTGTAGATTGTTAAGTGAATTTATCTTACCATCATCAAATAATTTACCTCGCATATACCTAGAATTATCTTCCATTATGAAAGATATTTGAATGGAATATCAAGCTATTAATGCATGTTCTAATGATCATATTATAAATTATGGACAATATGCATCATAAATGAAATTTCTGCAATGTCAAATCAGTAGGCATCAAACCTATCAAGCAACAAACCACATGCCTCACAATTTTCTTCATCTTACTCCCATAACTTCACATTTGCAGTGATTGTTCATGTGCCAAAGCATAGCAAGATTTATGTATTACCATGAACAGAATATAAATGAAGATGGTGTTCTTCGAATGCTTGCATATGGTTATGTATTTGGAACATCGAATAAATATGACCAATTTTTAAAGAATAACCTCATAATGTTAGGCTTTCATTGAAAATTGGCGTTGTTAATCCATTTGGAGAGGTTAAGTATATTTACTCATTGTGGCCTATTTTTGTTATAAAAAATAACCTTCCTCCTTAGATGTCAAAAAAGAGGGAGCACACAATGTTGGAAATGATTGTTCCAGGTATTTGTTTACAATAATTTTTTGAACATAACATTTCATTTGCCTTATTCCTTGCATAATTTCTTATAGCGTTTGAACTATTTCCATAAATGTTGCATCTATTGTAATTTCTTTAAAAGGACGAGAAAGAGAGAAAAAATGGGCATAATTATTCATTTGATCCATTACCACCATGATGATATTCTTTCCTTGATATTTGGGTAAACCTGTAATAAAATCCATTGAAACTTCTTCCCAATGTTGACTTGGCATAGCTAATGGTCATAGGAGACCTCGTGTATTGATTTTCTCCCCCTTATTCTATTGGCAGACCAAACATTCATACACAAACTTTTGAACATCAGTTTTAAGACCTTCCCAGAAAAAATCTTTCTTGATCCTATGGTACATTTTCAAGAATCTTGAATTTCCTCCTAAAAGAGAAGTGTTAATGCAAGAAGGACCTTCTATTTGAGTTGAGAATTCTTACATAAATATTGACAATCCAAAATCCAAAATTACCTTATTTGAACCCAAATCCAAAAACCAGACAACATTAATAATCTAGATCATTAGGTAATTTTGTATGGAATATTGTCTAATTCATTACGTAATTTTGTGTGGAAGATAATTATCTAATGAAACATAGCCCCCATGACTATGCATGTGTCTTTCTATAGTCGATGATACATTTTATTTTATTATTTTAATATACAACATTTACATATTACATCTCTTGGCACACGACCATACATTGTATTTACATTATACATCGCTAAACTAGGGATTAAAAATGATGATGTTACATTTTMCTCCCCATACAATTTGCACCATCCCCGATGCACAYCACCATATTGGTATACATGTAAAAATATTTACATCATAGTAATTGAAATTTTCATAATTTAACAACTCCTGCARCAATTACAACCAATAGTACTCTTTTGTTCTCCTCAACCTATATAACCCAAGGAAGTGTACTCCCTTCTCTACAGTTCAATCCCTCGAGCTATACCACTTCCCTTCCAGGGTTCCAACACAAGCCAAATAGGAAKTCTTTGAGATGTGGCTTCAAGAACTCTAGTTTCCAAAATAGATCCTTGCACACTTATATACAAATGTACATTCACTTTTCTTCAAAATTTGCAAAAAAATTGTTGGTACTCCTCCCGCATGGTCTCCTCGTTCTCCCACATAACATATTTAGGACCATTACATGTCCATTGGACCTTTACCAGGGTGATTCCCTTATTCCTAAGCACTTTGAATTTCTCGTCCAGGATGTGCATTAGCTCCACCCGAAAGTCCCTTTTGTGCTCCACCTAGATCACTATCCAATCAATCATGTGGTTAGGATCATGCACATATTTATTCAATAAAGACACATGAAACACATTACAAATTCTCATGGATGTAGGAAATGCAATCATGTATGCAACTAGGACTATCTTCTCTATAAATTCAAATGGCCCACATTATCTTTTAGACTTTAATTTTAAAAACACAAGCTCACCCACTTTGAATTCCCTAATGTCCTAATTTTATCTACATAACTATTTTTCTAACCTATGCAACCTTTAAATTCTTCCTAATATTTACCATCTTCACTTCCATTTCTCTTAGCAATTTTGACCCAATAATGGCTTTGTCTACTAGGTTATTGATCCAGAGGATTTTCGGCATGAAATGAGAGTGGATATGTAATAAAGAAATGCACAAAGATATCGTGGATATCCAATAATATAATAGAAATGTATCAGACATGCAACCATAAACACAAAGATACAGTAATACACAATTTTTATTAATGAAACAAATGTACAGAGACTGTAAAATACAGAGTGGAAGACTCGCTAGAATGGTGGCATCTTATCTCTGAGAAGATATGTGAAGGCTACTCACATTCACAAGAAGATGACCATTACAATGACGCCCCAAAGGCCTTTTTAACATAAGTAAAATCCAAAACCCTAAGCCTGGAATATGAAAATCCAATAGTTTTGTGGACCCCGTTTTGGGTAGTTTGGTGTATAAACTCTGGGTCGTAACTTTGGCATATGATCTCGGTTTGGGGCACATGATAGATCATTAGAAATATCTATCCAAGGACTACACTAGTTGGCAGAAAATATGTCACATCTCTTCTCAGAGATAGGCTGCCACCATTCTAGCAAGTCTTCCACTTAGTATTTTTATAGTCTCTGTACATTTCTTTCATAATAGAAATCATTTATTACTATATCTCTATGTTTATGGTTGCATATTTGATACATTTATGTTATATTATTGGATATCCGTGATATCTCTGTGCATTTGTTTATTACATCTCTGCTCTCATTTCGTGCTGAAAATAATCCGGATCAGTAGTATCAGAGAAGGCTACTCCTGATTGTCTTTTTCAGTGCATGTCCCAGACGAGGTCCGAGTATAGAAAGTTGGGTCTCGAGCTTGTCTATCTTGAAGACAATCGCTCTCATACACCCAAGAAACCCTCCATGGAAGAAGAAAATAAAAACGATGGAGCAGGTGATTCTATCAATT
>JASDQU010174444.1:0-20748 GCA_032191745.1 Picea mariana | reverse complement strand
TTGAACCAGAGATAGAGTTACTTACAGCCATGACCAAGCCATTCCAACTTTATAGCAATGAGCACAAGATTAGAAGAGCGTTGCCTTCTAGGGGAAAAAACCCTAACATAATCTCTACCGTTAGATCTGCGACCTTATAATGAGCGGTCTAGATTTACAATGAAATTACAATATAATTTTACAAGGCCATTTTTGCTTCAGGGGCTTCACCCCCGGACCCCGCAAAGGGGGTACCCCCCCTCTTCACTCCCGTGTGTGGAAGAATGTACATACTTCTGGGGTGTAAATACGTCATGGGGTATCAACACGACTGAAAGCAAGGACCTTTGAATCAGGAAGATGATCAGGCTCCACAACCAACAACAACATGGCCAACATTTCCCCGACCATCAAAATCAACATTTCCATCAAAAATGATGTCATCAAGGAAATCACCATTAGAGCCGCTTGCACTCCTCAATAAATCACTGCCTATAAATCCCTCTTCTAGGAATATCGAGATATTTTTGCCTGGTCATACACAGAAGTTCCTGGCCTTGATCCCTCTATCGTTGGACATCGCATTGACACCTAGCCCGACATTACACCAGTTCGTCAAAAATAGCGACCGCTTCACCCATCCAAAGAAGCGGCCATCAAAGCTGAGATTGACAAATTACACGTGACTGGGTTCATCTACCCCATCACTTATACCTCATGGGTTTCCAACTCTGTACCCATTAATAAAAAATAGGGCACTATCCACGTCTGCACAGACTTTCGCGACCTCAATCATGCATGTCCCAAAGACAACTTTCCAACGCCTTTCATAGATCAAATTATCGACGACTGCACAGGTCACGAGGTTCTATCCTTCATGGACGATTTCTTTGGTTATAATCAAATCCAAATTCACCCATCTGATCAGTACAAAACCGTATTCACTACCCCTTGGGGTACTTTTGCATATTGTGTCATGCCTTTTGGCTTAACGAATGCTGGCGCAACTTTCCAACGGGCTATGACATACATATTTCACAATCTGGCTCATATCATCCTTGCATACTTGGATGACCTCATAGCTCGATCCAAGAAACACACCCAACATCTTGATGATTTACAGATCATCTTCCAATGGTGTCATCAATACAACATCCACTTGAATCCCCTCAAGTGCGTGTTCTACATCACTGTGGGGTGCCTCCTAGGATTCATCGTTTCCCAAAGTGGTATTACCGTGGACCCCCTCAAAGTCCAAGCTATCACCGAAATTCCACCTCCTTGGAATTTATGTCAACTCCAGAGCCTACAAGGAAAAGCTAACTTTCTATGACGATTTGTCCTAGACTACGCCACTCGTGCACATGGTTTCCTTCGCTTACTACGCCATGACATCCCATTTTATTGGGATGAAAATTCCCAAATTTCATTTGACGATCTTAAAATGGTGCTCTCCAATGCCCCTTTAATTAGTGGACCCGACTACAATCACGACTATATCCTCTACATATCAGCATCAACTGTCTCAGTAGCAGGAGTTCTCGTTCAAATCGGTGATGACGATCATGAGCATGTCATTTATTACGTTAGTAAAAACCTCTCAAGGCCACCCTTGAAGTATAAACACGAAGATAAACTAGCCCTTGCAGTCATCCTCGCAATCCAAAAACTGCATCATTACATTATGCTTTTCACAACTAAGGTCATAGCAGATTCCAACCCTATGCAATGCTTGCTCAGTCATCGACAAATTAATGGAAAATTTTCTCGATGGATCATTATCCTTTAGGAGTATGATCTTGAATTATCAACACCCAAGAGCAAGCAAGCTCTTGTCCTCGCCAAACTTGTCACTACCTTCCCCTCTGATACTACCAGTGCCCCCGTCAATACCGACTTTCCTGACAAACACCTCTTTTACATCACTTTGGATGATCCCTAGTACGACGACCTCCTCGTCTACCTTCGAACTCAAAAGTTCGGTAACCAAATTTCATGAGATGATCTTCATCGCATTCTCCACCAGCCCCCCCGCTACATCCTCATCGGAGACATCTTATACCGGCGAGGGGTCGACATCATTCTCTGTCGATGCCTAACCATTGACAAGTTTAATAGAGTCTTGAATTACCGCCATAGCGGTGCATGTGGGGGCCATATTTCGGGAATGTCCATTACTCATAAAATCATCCGAGCAGGTTACTTTTGGCCTACATTGTTTCATGATTGCATTCATGCTGTGAAATGATGCGAGAAGTGTCAGCTTTACGCCAACAAAGCACGAGCACCATCATCTCTTCTTCATCCAATCATCACTGCCGACCCTTTTTGTAAATGGGGCATCAACTTCATGACTTGTAATCCCCCCTCCAGTAATGGACACAAATAAATTGTTGTCATAGTCGATTACTTAAAAAAATTGGCACCAAAATATGCCCACCTTGAACAATACCACTGACACCGCAACGCATTTTTTCTTTAATCACATCATATCCCGCTTTGGAGTACCACTCCAACTAGTTTCCGATCACGGGAAAAACTTCAAGAATGAGATTTTCATCGAACTCTCATCTCGGTTAGGATTCTCCCATGATTTTGCCTCACCATATTACCCTCAGTCTAACGGACAGGTCGAAGCAGTTAACAAGGTCCTCAAGACCATGTTACAGTGCATGGTTAATAAACATAAGACCAATTGGCATCATATGTTATTTTCCGCGCTATGGGATTACTGTACGGCTGTGAAAATAGCCATTGGTTTCACACCATTTTATTTAGTCCATGGGGTTGAGGCCACTCTTCACATTGAGTGCGAAATTCCCACCTTATGCACCGCAATTGAGCTATTACCCGACACTGCTCCAATGGAGCAACGCTTGCTGAACTTAGATTCCCTGAATGAAGATCGACGATCTTCTTTACAGAACAATGAGGCAGCTAAAAAATGGTCAAAATCCACCTTTGACCGCCATGTCAACCTTCGCTCATTTCACAAAGGCGACCTCGTCCTTGCTTACGATATCGCTCACGATACCTTTGGTCATGGAAAATTCGAGTTAGTATGGCATGGCCCATACATTATCCAACATTACCTCACCAAAGGCACATACATCCTGGCCTCTCCTGAAGGCCTCTCTCTCAAAGAACCCGTCAACGGGTTATACTTAAAGAAATTTTATGCCTAAGAATAGAAATTCTACTTTAGGTTATTTATTTTATAGTGTTTTTAATATTTTTTCCATCCCTCACGTCTAAACTATCATTTGTGCTATTGACAGATGCTTCCTTCACCGGCCTACCACATCGGTTACGTCGACGGTGCCAGCCATTGGACACAAAATCTCACTTGGGCAGCTTGGTTCCTCTGTACCCCCTCACATGAAATGCTCCATTTGAGCGGCATATGTTTGGGTTCAGCCACCAACAACCAAGCCGAATACACTGCCATTATTGGCCTCCTTGCCGATGCTCAGCATCATCATATTCGTCACCTTAGCATCTTTCTCGACTCTCAACTAGTCGTTCTCCAACTCAACAATGTGTACCGCGTACATGATCCTTGCCTCTTTCGCAAATACCTGTAGGTTAGACTTTTATCTTGACATTTTGATTTCATTACATTTACACATATTCCAAGACAATTGAATCAAATTTCAGATAACTTAGCTAACATGGTGTTAGATTGGCATATATCACATCAAGATACCGCTACACATACATAAACATATCAACAACCTGTCATATCATATATAGATTAGACATCATCCACACATTAACAAAACACATGTAAACATCACATACATCTCAAAATGTATATTCATGTATAAGATAGTCCACAGTGCCATCCAAATGTTTACATACAAAAATACAAGTATCTGCAGGCTAGTGAAGCACCTCGGTACAAAATGGGCTCACCAGCCTATATACAAAAATACATAGAGCAACACTCAAGGTGCCTCTAGAGCACCACCTCCTGCCCCTCCCTTAGGAGGTGGTCCCCCACCCACTACCGGTCCCTCCAGACCAGGAGGTAATCATCTGGTCATAGCAGCACCTACTACTGTTTCTCGTCGTACCATGACCCACCATGGAGGTGGAATCCCCACACACTGCTATAGGATTCCCTCATCCTAGATACGCAACCACATGCTCTCAGGCATGCCCTATAGCAGCACCTCCAGGCGGGGACAAATATCCTCAAAATCTGCTCTGGCATCTACCAGAGGAGCATGTGATGGCCCGGCACCTGGGTCATCAAACCGAAATCTCCTCGCTACTCTCTCAGGCTCAGCTGGTCTCACCTTGGCATCCTCATGCCGATGTCTCTCTCCTACCCGTGGACCTCCCCGCGGCAGTCTCCCTGGCTCCTGGTGAGCCGGTGTCCTCAACAACTCAACCTTGCGCCTGCGAGGTGCCACATCTACACATACAAACAAACAACAGGTAGTATTAGCATCTATACCAAATACACATGTCATGCTATCTAAAAAAAAAACAATATATAACTCATCAACATATCTCGATGATCAAAAACCTCCCCTGGAGGTAACGCCATGTTCGGATCACCCCGAAAGTTAGCAGCAGCATATGGAAACTACAGTATCACCTGCGACATCTGCTACCACACCTGTGCCACCTCAGTCGTGAAGAAGTGGCCACCCTTGCCACCACCGTGGAAAAGAAAAATAGTCAACCACCACCTCATTCATGGCTCTCATGCCCCAGGAGTGCCCAATAAAATCCTAGGGTGCAACATAGGCACCCTCTCCAAAAACCAAGCCACTAGGATGGACCCAAAAGAAAACTCTCCTGTATCAGTGGATCGACAATGGTCCAGCTGCCCTACCATCCTTGTATGCAGTGTAAGCCCCCCAGGCAAAGTGCTCACTGGCCAGTACCTTCTCCATATTACTCAGCTGACCACCACTGATCTGCTGAGTCGCAAGGGACCCATACACCCTCACAATCAACATTGCTATACAGTGATGAGCTAGAGCATCCATCGCCCCGATGCTCACAACAGAGCCTGACATAAAGTTCACCCTGGAATAGTATCTCTGACCCATTTTCACTAACTCCATGTCAGCAGGTAACACCGGCTCCATCGGTAGGGGCGTTCCCCGAAATGGGAGCCCAGTCAAAAAATATATATCCTCCACCGTAGTGAAGGCAAGATGCTCTCCCCACACCATAAAACAATGTAGGTCTGGACTCCACATCCGAATAAGGAACTGTAGGAGATAATCATGCACCCGTATCAATGGGCACTCAAAGAACTTCAGTAGCCCACAGGCTGCCAAAGTATCACGAACCCCCAGCTCCTCAGTCGCCACGGCATCTCTCAGTTGGGACCAATCTCGCTCTTGCCAACCAACCGACATCGTGCAAAATGATCGCCTGTAGCCACATAAAATAGTCCTAGGTCAGCCACATTGACCATAAAAAGCATTAAAAAGATAAGTTTTACACCCATCAACCTTGCCCCCAATTCACGACTGTTTAACCCACAGGCATGCACACATGCACGCCTGTTCACCCCACAGGCGCGCACGTATGCGTGCCTGTTCACTCCACAGGCACACACTCAGGCACGCCTGTCCATCCCACAGGCATGCATGCGAGTGCACCTGCTCAGCCTATAGGGGCACCTCCATGTGCATCAAAGCGTGCCTGTCCACTACACAGTCATGCACACAAGCGCGGCTGTGTCACCAGTAGAGGTGCACATAATGCGTGTCTTAGTCCCCCTTACAGGCACCCCCATGCATGGTTATCTGGATGGCAAGTGCGCACTTGTGCACACATATTTCCAAATCGCTCATGCACTTGGGGGCCCACATCCTTAAAACCCCCTATACGGCCCTCCATACAGCCCCTACCCAAAAATGGAAAACCTAATTCTATGCAGGATGATCAGAATACTAACCTGAAGCTCGTTGGTCCTCGATCGACTGCCTCATTCTCCTAGAATCTCCAAATCTCCTCTGAATACCTCTCGTCCAGTCACTCTAGAAGCAAGTACAAATGAGGTGGCAATGTGGGCCCTACCACTATATATAGGCCTTTTCACCAAACTTCCACTCACCATTATGGGAGCTCTGGGTGTCCATTCTTCGATCTGTCTTTAGCCACGGGATCAACATCCCATCATCTACATCACAACATTCTTCAGGCCACTTTTCATCCTGAAACCCTGGGGTGTCATTTTTTCATACCCCAACCAGGTACGCATGCTCATATTCAAAATTATCAAATAAATGCTTGTATGTTTGATTCTCTTCAGATATTGTTCATGTCGGGTATTTGGTTTTCATGTGTGCAGGTACTCGGTCATCATACATCAACGCAACTCCTTCAGGTATATACTTAGCACTGGCATGTAGTCATTCCCTCTGAATCTCACTTGCATCTCTAGTCACACCCTCTGACATTTTCCTCTAGGATCCCCATCTCCGGCTCTTCAGAACCAACACCTCCATTTGCATCTTTGGTAATATCACCCGGTAGCACTCTTACCCACATGAGTTGTCCCATTCATAGCACCCTTTTTCTCCTTTGACACTCGTGCTGTTTTTCAAACCCTTTAGGGATGGGAGTCTCGATAGTCTTACATCATGTCATGAATCAACCACATACTCCTTCTCCTCATTTTGCTATCTTTCCCACTGGACTCCTAGATTATCTCTTCAAGGTTCTATTTTTGACTGCACCTCCGCATTATCATGAACCCTCCATTTCATCCACAATTAGTTTGCCCCTCTGCAAATTTCCCTTCATTTCACCTACCTCATACAAAAACCCACCCATGGGGCCCCCACCCTCCACCAGTTCTCCAAGAAAATTGCACCCTACCCATGCCAGCCATATTACATCGGGGCACCCATTTCTGTATTTGTACACTCATGTAAAATTATTCTTTATTTATTGTACAAACGCCTTTATTTCCCGCATTTCCATACCTTTTTGTTGTCACCTTTGGCGACCTTCTTCCGTTTTTGTCAAAATAAACCCATGTCACCCTTGGTTGGGGCACTACTTATCATCTACCCTTGATGACATCATCCATATACTCTAAGTATCCCATAGGCCACTTACCTCTACCCTCTAAGTTTGTTCACTTTGTCCCACTTCTGGCACAACTTATCCCCTGTCTTGTTGTCCCTCTGACACTCGACCTCATTGAATGGTTGCAACCACTTTTACCTCACATATACCCCCAACCAAGGGCAGTCTTGAGTCTTCCTACATCTTGACTTTGTCCATGTACCTCCTCCAATTCCTAACCTCACCTAGTAGATTTCACAAAGCCCTTTGCTTCTGGGAGTCGCGTCCCCCTTTTGTCGACATCAACACAGTTTCTAGAAGGGTGACTTTATCTTGACTCTCATTACATTTCCAATGAGAGGTATTAGATGGCACAGGGAGAACCACAATTTCTCCTTGCTGTCGTTGACCCCCATAACATTCGACTTCAACACTTTCTCATGTTACGGTGGGTCTTACTTTGCGACTATTGCAGTTATTTCTTATATTTTCCGAAGACCTCTGAACTTGGCTGGGCTATCAATGCCTACAGAATCCGTGATACTTCTTACAGATGTCACTTCCTACTATTCAGAGTATGTTCCTCCACAGAATTGTCTTCTTCCTTTATCATGACCGCCCCCGAGGGCGCTGCAGTTGTCTACATCAACACCTCATTCCTTTTTGATTTACATGACACGAACATGGGGCATGCCCGCCTCATTTGTACATAGTTTATTTTTACACACCTTATGGAAGTTTTGGTTCTACAAGTTCCCTTCTCCCTCCAATGGGTAACTCTTGACAATTCCACTATCTCTCTCTCTTACAACAACACTCTCAGTAGAAGAAACATTGATGGATTTTGGCTATACGTATGGTCCTAACCTCATCCATCAGGGGGCATCTGTTATCACTGAAATTTTGTCTGCAAATGGTTACAAGAATTCAACATCGTCAAATAGTTATGAGGTCACCCATGGACCAAAATTACCACAAAAGCATTTCCAAAAGGTCAAAAACTATACAACTAGTGACAAAATTAAAGGGCGCTATGAATACAATGGGCACACACGCACATGCGCAAAATAGAAACACAGAAATCGTGCACATGCACATGATGCATGACTGTTGTCACAAAAGGATGCACACCCGAGAAATGATGCATTTATGAGAGTGGTCAGCCTCCCACCCACTTCTGGTTCAGCTTCCAAGTTGATTTGACACTCAAATCTAGACTAGATTCGATTGGGTGGCTGGTCAAAGACCTAGAAATGCCCTAATTAGCCTCTTTACACACTACAAACTAGTTAAACAATACCTCAAAGTAATGCTATAAAAAGGCCATAGATGCACCTCATTTTTCAAGGAATTCAATAGCAAAGTTATGATGCCACTATTCTCTTGAGGAATCCTCTATTCCCATCAAGAGTATACTAGCATCATTGCATTAGGCAACCCATCTCACCCCTTGAGTGGATTAGCAAAGAATTCTTTCACCATTTTCATTTTCAAAGTTGTAAGAAGAGCTTATTTGTGGAGGTCCAAGAGCCCTCCCTTGGAAGAATAAGGGACTCATAGTCCTCTTTCTTCTCGATGTTTTCTTTCACTAATATCATCCTTATCATTGGTGACATGGGTCTCATTATTTCTTTTGTCCTTATGTCCCTATGCTTTTTAATTTAGTTGTTGTTTTATTTCTTAGTTGTTCTTTTATATTTCTTTCTCTAACCCTTTTCCTTGTAGCTTTCCTACTTAGCAAACCCAACTAAGCTTGAAAGCACCTCTATTTTTCTCACTAAGGTGACAAAAGAGGTGCAACACTCGTCATGCCCAAAATTCCAGAAGGGGTGCACATATATGATGACATGGTTGGAGGGGTGAATACAATGAAGTATTCTGACTATGACATGGCTGACACCATTAAGTTCGCATACTTATCGCAACAAAATTACATGGAGAGTCGAAGCAAGGGTCCATCAGGCACACCATTGTTGGAGTCTGCATAGTGGCTCCTTGGGATCTACAACATAGGAATAATGAACTTCCTTGATGTACCACATTTCAGGCATAGTAAACATATCAATGACTATGCAAATAAAATTCTCACACGAGTACATGGATGGATTCTCTAGATGGATAGGCCTATGCCTATCAATGTTGATCTTATCGTAACAATTACCGAGCTACCACGGATGGGGAGAAGCCAGAACAATACTTGGAGGAAAAAATGAAGGCCAAGGCCATATCTGATGAAATCAAGTCCAAGTATGGCACGAAGAGAGGTAACCATGGAATCAATATCAGTGACATCAACGATCCTGTGACAAGATTCACATCCTGATTGTTAGGATTCAATATAATGCGCAAGTGTCACAAAGAAAAAGTGCTAGTTGGAGTAGTAGAAATTGTTGCATAGTTTGAAAAGGGGAGATTGATGAGATGGGCCCCATACTTATTAAATTAATTTTTGGAATATTGCAAGGATACGCATGACTGGGGATTTGAGTTCACTACTCATGGTTACTCATCCTCATTTCCCTCATGGTATGGAAGGAGCCCACCTATAACAAATACTGTGAGAGAACGAGAAAGTGTGGTGCAGATCGCTACATTTCACTAAGAAACAACACAGACCCGAAGAGGAAGAAGGAAAAAACAGATATGTTTTCATGCTACTTGACATAGATACAGAAACTAATATCAAATACATGGTGAATTTCACCACATAATGTCTAATATTTTGGACAAATTTCCAACTTCAGGGCAACATGCCATAGCCTATGCTTGTAGGAAAAGAGGGATGTAACCAAGGAGTGGCTACAATTTAATTATTGTGTGATGATGTAGGACATATAGATGGAGGTCCAGGAGTGGCATGAGGAATGGAAAGTTCTTGTGATCATGAAATGAGTACCAAGAAAAAAAACTCATATACTAGGTAGAACAATCCCCACACAATAGACAAGAAAAAATGGGGTGAACAAGAAGATGAAGGTCGTGCAAGGTCCAATGGAGGGAAGCAACCCACCCAAGAAAAAAACAAGGACACAAACAAGACCATAGGGTGGTTCCATGTAGGATCCACTGTGAAAAGACTAGGAACCAACAAACATGGAGGAAGAAGTCCACATGATAGAAGTAGGGACACAAGAGATTACTGAAGAAGAATCAATAGAACAGGAAACCAACAGAGATACTCAAATTCCAAAAATGTCTAAGCAATATGAGGAACAAGGATAGAGGATAGGGGATCAAACTAGTGGCTCCAGAAAGAAGGAAAAGGCCCACAAACCACCTTCTCATACATCACTAACAACAGATGATGTGGAGTTAGTAGTGAAAACAATCGAGGATAGGCTGTTGGAGGTGTGGGAGAATGCAGAGAAGCACCGAGCTTCAATTTTTGAACAAGTACAGGAGGTCAAAATTGTGTTGGATAAGTTAATGCTAAGAGTGAAGTAGCAACAGAGAGATCAAGTAGCCCATACCATGGAAGGAAGGTCTACCGAAGAAGGATTCCAACTGACAGTGCAAGGGAGCACAAACTTCATAATAATACCATAAATGTTGTATATAGATGAGGAGGAAGCGTAGATGCCCCTCAAGGAAATGCAAACATTGGACTTGGAATTTCCCAAGATCCAAAAAAGGGTGCTTTACAAGATGTAGATTAGTGTCGCACAGGAAATTCATTCCCAGGCTAGGACTGACATGTAAAATTTGCAAATAGCATGGGAATAAAACAACACATTGCAGGAGGAAATCATCCAGGAAGGGAAATAAATACAGGTAGTGTAGAAAAAGGTCCAGGATATGGAGTAATGCATTAACACTATATTTCACACCATCTTTTCCAGTGCAGAGTCAGAGGAAGTATCTTCCCAGGAGAAGATGAGAAAGATCACGCAGAACTTAGAACAATACAAGGATCAAATCAAGGAATTTGAGGAGCGTGAAGTACCTACAACTCCTCTTGAGGTCATTTTACATCACGAACAAGACACGACAACTTATGCAAAAAACATTGTGTGTGCAACACTACACATCAAATAACTATTGGAGAACAATGCCTAGTTGTGGACACAGTTTTTAGAATATGTGAGCTTGCATGAGCTACAAAGGAAGGAAGACATAGTACATGAAGAAATGTCACAGATAAAAAAATGACAAAAGATGTTGTCATTTCCCAAGAGAATCAATACTTCCATTCAAATAAAGACACTACAGGTAGAGGAGAAAATGATAGAGGTGCAGAAGATTGCGTGACAAGATCAATTGGAGCCCTTGTAGGAAAAGGCAGAACAATTGGTTGTGGATATCGACGTAGCAAAGCTGAACATAGAGAAAATAGGTTTGGAATGGGGAGAGATACTAAAACCCCCAGTCATCATGCAGCTGGTGGAAGACATGGATTAAAAGAGCAGTCAGGCCCATGAGAAGTGCCAGAGAATAGCTGAGATGCATGTCGCATTGGCACAGGAAGTGACATAAGTTAGAGTTAGGTAGTGACTCATGATGAGTCATGATGTTAGTGTTGGAGAACTATTGGTGTAGGCCAATTTTGGGAGAAATTGAATAAGTTTTGAAAGAATCGGAGTACTTCCGAGAGAATAGGGGAGCATGCCGAAAATAAAGGAAAAAACAGTGTCGAAAAAAAGGGGAAAAGAAACACGTGAGGCGTGCATGCAGGAAAACCTAACCTCATTATGGTTAGGGTTTTTGTAAGACATTGTAATGGATGATAAGCCAAGAATAAGTATAAATAAGTACCTAGGAGGTCTAGGTTGGGGGTTCTAGCATGTAAGAGAATATTGATTTGTGTAGCTAGGAGAAACATTGTAAAATCTGTTATCATTTTTTAAGATTTTGAGATGCAGGAGAGTTAAGCAATTTGATCCTAAGGGTTAGATTGTAGGATGAGGATATCGGTGTGATATATTCAGCCTCACAAGGATAGTGGAGCCTATTGAGATTGTAAGATCAAATACTGTAATGCACGTGGTGATATATAGGGTAGAACCATAATAAAAGTTCTTGAGAGAAAATATTTGTGGATGTAACCCAAGAGGGGCTGAACCATGGTAGATCATGTGTTATGTGAAATTTTTATTGTTCATGTATTTTATGTCAATGGTTAAATATTAGATGAATGTATTGATGAGATAGTTAGATCTGTCAATTTTCATGCATGAATAAAGAACGACAGAGTGTTTAATATAGATTGATAATAGATGAAATAAATGAGGATTGCAAAGTACAATCCCAGATCCCCACTCATTCCTAGACTGCAAGAACTTGAGCATTGCAGTCACCCATAGAACTATCTCAAGTGAGACTGCACAATACACTATGTGTGTTGTGTTTCGTTCTAGTTTACCAGGAGGGCCGATAGTTTTAGAGGGATTTGTTGGAATCTTGTTTAGATCTGAACCTGGGTCAGCCCAAGAGGTAGGAAGAGAGAGATAAACCAACAAAAGATATTGGTAAATATTTATGTAGTCTGTTCTATTGAAGGATAGAACTGTAGGTCGATGATCCTCTCATGTACTAAGTCTCAAATGTAGTGCATGTGGATATCAATGTTCTTCGTTCTCTGCCTCTAAACTAGATCTCTGTAGAAATTTAGAGTGATCTAGTTGTCACACTAGATGACGATCGACTGATGAAACTAAATTCCCAACTCAGTGAGAAAATGTTGTAGCCACATAGCCTAAATGGTTATGTTAACTACCCCTTTGTATTGTGCATCGACTGAAGATAAAGAAATAAGATCTTTCTTATTTCTCAACCAACAGATGGGACCATAACCTAGACTGAGTGAGTAACCATATGTGGACTTGCGATCAATGTTGTCACCAACCCTGTCAGAATTAGTGAACTTGATGAGGTCCAATGCAGATTATGTTGCATAGTAAATCCAAAAGATGATGGCTCCCTATACGTATCAAAGGATATGATTTGCATCCTTTCAATGTAGCTCATGTGGCCCTTGCATGAATCGGGAGACTGCTTCGACTGCATAGAAGAGGTATAGCCTGGAGTGTGTGAGATACAACAAGCTCCCCAATAGTTGTTTGTATAGTGTTTTTTCCACCAGTGGAGTGTCCCCGTCATCCTAAAATCTAACTCCTTATAGGAAAGGAGTCGGGGCAGACTTACAGTATGTCATGTGGAATATCTCTAGGAGATATCATGCATACTTTGCCTAAGATATTTTGATTCTTGATGCATTCTGACTCATCTCAAGACCAAGGAAGAAATGTAGCAGACCCATGTTCATCATCAAGAACCTTTTATGCATAATCCTCTTGACTGTAGGAATCGCTGAAGTTGAGTGACCGGTGATCATCAAATCATCAACATACAGAACTAGGAGTAAAAGTAAATCAACATCCTGAGCATGTAAACATTCGGGTCTAAATTACAACATACAAAGTTCTATGACAACAGGTAGGAGTCCATATTGGCATACCATGTACTTAGGGCCTTCTTGAGGCCATAAAGGGACTTCTTCAGTCGACAGACCAAAGATAAATCCTGCATGAATCCATAGGGATGCTCTATATAAATATCCTCAGAGATATCTCCATGAAGAAATTCATTATTCACTTCCAGATAATGGACTTCACATCCCTTAGATACTGTAATTGCAAGTGTTAAGAATATGGAATCCATATTCACTACCGCATCAAAGGTCTCATCATATTCAATGATGTGTACATATTGAAAACATTTGGTGACTAGCCTAGCTTTGTATATTCTAACCTGTCCATCTATTGCGCTCTTGTTCCCATATACTCATCTTGACCTAAAACGTTTCCTTCCTAAAGAAATGGGAACTAGATCCCAAGTCTGGTTCTCGAGGAGGGAGTTGTACTCCTCCTACATGGAGGATTCCCAAGAGGGATTCCCAACATCCTTGCCATAGGACTATGGATTTGAATACTGAACTAAGAAAATATGCTTGGGTGGCATTAGTTCAATGGAAGTGAGTGAAAGAGGAGGCTCCTCGAAATCAGATCGATTCCTCTTGGTATCAACTAGATCCCCAACAAGATCTCATGCATCCTGAATATTAGTCTTGGCCCACTTGGGCCTCGACTATGGCTCTATATCTACATCTGTGTGCACTGAATTTGCATTGGAATATACTGACTCAATATCTAAATCATATGAATCCTCTGAATTATACCTCTCATATGAATAAGATTCAACATGTGCATGCTCATCATCTCTGACAGGTGGAAGAAAAAAAGTGTCTCCATGCGGCTCTTGAGGTGCATGCAAGATAATTTCCTCTAATTGGACACTGTGCTCAATGATGAGCTAGTCCGTAGAGGGATAAATGAGTCTTTATCCCTTCACACAATATAGGTATCCAATAAATATACACTCTATACTATATGGATCAAGTTCCTTCCTCTTCTCATATGGAATCCTAGCCCATGCACATGAACCGAAGGTCTGAATGTATGGAAGTGGGCCACTTCTAGTTTGAGGCCACTACAAGCCTTGAAGGGGGTCTTATCCTTGAGAGATCTATGGGAGGCTCTATTTTTTATGTAGTTCACTCAATTAAGTTCTTAATCCCATAATCTCTATGGAAGTGACTTTGCATGCAACATGAAATATGCCATCTCTTTCAGGGATCTATTCTTCTGCTCAACAAATCTGTTTTGTTGCAGAGTATAGGGAACAATGTGCTGCAACTAAATCCCAACCTCAAGACAATTATTATGTACCTCATGGTTGACATAATCACCCCCATTATCTATTTGGATGAATTTTATCTTCCTTCATGATTGTGTCTCAACAAGGGCTTTGACATCTTTGAGATGTTGAAAGACCTCAGATTTTTTCCCAAGAAATAAATTCCAAGTGTAGAGTGAGAAATAATCAATAAAAATGATAACATACCTTGATTTAATGATTTATGTATACAAAAAATGGCCCATGATATCATTGTGGGTTGAATCCAAAGGAGAGGAAGCCTTCTGAGTCTTTCCTTTGTCTAAATTTTCTTGTGGGTGTTTTCCAAGGACACATCCCCCACAAATTCCTTTGGAGAAGTGGATGTCAGGTAGACCTTAAACCATTCCCTTCTTTCTTAGTTGTTGCATGTATATGAAATTTAAATTCTTGAACCTTTCATGCCATATCCTATTTCTTTCATCAACATGTTTAAGCAGTAATGCAGGATCTGGTTCAATAAATTCAGAAAATGTGTAGAGTTTGGATTGGTGATTTACCTCACTAGTAGAAAATTTTGGTTTGGTTTCCATTTCATAGATATCCACACCATCATGTGTGAATATTAATCTCTTTCCAGTGCTAGATTTTTTCATCTGATACACAAAGAGAAGACTGACAGAGAGTTTGGGAATGTGTAGCACATTCTCAAAGCTCTCGTTTATGAGTTCAACTCTCCATTTTCTGGTGACTTCGACTGAAGATTCATCCCCCATTAGAATAGGAGGACCTTTTCATCCGTTCAATGAATATTATACTTCCTTTGTGGATTCCATGTGGTGTGGTGCACCTGAATCTACAATCCAGGCATTAGGAGAGAATTTAATGGCAATCAAAGCATGGCTGGAATTACCTTTCTTGTGGTTTTGATATTCTAGCATCTTCTTCTTGGCACCCTCAAGGATGCGATCTCCAAGGTTTTTTTGCTGAAGTATTTTTTCCATTTGATCTATATGCTTTTGCATGCATAAATATTATGGATGGAATCCTCGTTGGCAGTAAGTGCATATCTTCCCTTTTCTTCCTTTTCCACCTTTGGATCCAAAGGAATCGTTGAAGGGTTTTAGTACCCTTCCTTATTTGGATTTTCATGTGCATTCCCTTTGTATTTTTTTTTAGATTTATGATTTTGGTGATTGCTACCATGTTTCACATCAAGTGGATGCACCTTTGATACTTTGATTTTTCCCATGTTGATGAGCTTGTTCTACTCTTGTGTCAGAGACTCGATAAAGACCTTAAGAGAAGGCATGGTCTAGGTGGATCCAGAGGCATTCCTAACTGAATGAAATGTGGATACAAACATTGAGTATTATGGACCAAGTTTGGAAAGAATGGTAATAACCATTTGTTTCTCCTCCTTATATTTATCAATCCTGCAAGCTTTGAGTTGTGACAACAAATCCTTATATTTGGTAAAATATTCTTGGATATTGTCGAAGGTTTTTGGATCCAATGAGAGAAATTCCACCTCAAGCATATGTCCTCTCATCTCATCTTGTTTTCCAAAAATTCCTTCCATGGTGATCTAGACTTTATTGGGGTTTTTACAAGAGGATATGTGAAAGAGGAGCTCAGGAGAAATGAGACTGCAAATAGTTCCATATGCTTCATCCATCCAATTCAGATACTTGGATTTTTATATGGATCATGTTGGTTCAGTATCTTTGGCCATGGTTAACCTTTATAATCCTCTTCTTTGAATATGCAATTCCATCTTTTGATTCCATGCAAATAAATTGTACGGTGTAAGAAATAATTCTTTTGGAAATTCCATTTTCCTGTTGTCTTCAATCTTATGTACTTGCAAAAATAGTTAGGTGTGCATTTTTCCTATCAGTATGTCGACTCTGATACCATGTAAATGTGGATGAACCTACACAGATAAGATATATATAGAAAAGGACATACACAATTTGCAGAAAAATGAGAAAAGACAGAAACGAGAAAGAGAGAATCAAATAATTGTATTGACTAAATGAAATAATGATACAATACAATAGATATGAGTTTCATATCTCAAATAATGTGCCATGATGCATGATATAATGTTCCATATTGGTGGTCTAGACACACAATGACAATCACGGGAGTTAACTTCGAGCTAGTTTAAGTAAACTAGCCTCTCAGTCCTCAATTAACTGACTGAATCATAATGAAATGAGGAGGAGATCAGGGAAGCATCAATAATGTTCCACTCCGGTGATAATACCAAAGAAAATGCACACTATCAGTGATGATCCCAATGTTTCATGGTGATGGAACCAATGTGGTATCAAGACTCCACTCAACTAATCCGACGGAAGTGTGAACTGAAGAGAATATTCCCCTAGAATGTAGGAAAATGAATATTCTCCCTACAATGTAGGATACTAGATAATGACTAATAAACATAGGGAAAACATTAGGAAAAATAAATACTAGGTGTGTGTGAAGTATCTCCAACAATATTTATACAAAGATCATAAGAAAGTGTTTATAAAAATGGATTCCTATTTTTTGGACCATTCTCCTAGCCTTTTTGAGTGAGATCCTTGAGATAGTATTAAAAGAAACCCATTGGATAATATTCATTAAAAAAAAATTAAAGGGTATGAAGAAAAATCTATTAATTATTTTTCATAAAATAATATTAACGATGTTTAACTATATTCTATAAATTAAAATTAATTTATAACATTTATTTTCAAATTTATATATTCTAATATGTATATCTTAATGTGAAACTATGTAAAGATTACACTTAGCTAGCAACAAGGGCCTATATAACCAAAGAGTTTGTATAACCAAGGAGCATGTTGTTTGTAAGGATTACATACCTTGATTTTTTTAAGACATTTTTTTTAACAAAGATCTTCCTCCTATGGATAGGTGGGTTCTCCCTTGGATCTACCTTTGATCCAATATAGAGAGATAATAAATAATATTAATTTTCTAGATCTAATTAGATTATTTTCTTATTACAATAAAGGAAATATAGGTGTACCTTATTAACTGATGGTTGTCTTTATGTGTTTGGATGATGTAGCTCTAGATAATTGGCTCTGATTCCTATGATCTTATTTCTTCACACAAGAAACAAACAAATATCAATCTACAAATCCTTTTAAGTGTTAAAGAAACTTGAATCCAATAATATCTACTCTATTCAATAATGAACCAAAAATAATGTAATCGAAAACAGGATTATTGAATGAGAAAATTAATATTGTTCTGTATTTATAAAACAAAGAACCTTACATCAATATTGAATCCTTTAAGCCTTGTGTTGCAGTCCTGCATGGTCCTTGCCTTCACTCTTCCTTCACCCTCACTCTTTTGGAATTCCAAAAACATAATTTACTACATTGATATATATTTATAAAATAGATAACTTACATCAATATTGAATCCTTTAAGCCTTGTTTTGTAGTCCTCCTTAGTCCTTTCCTTTGCTCTTCCTTCACCCTTACTCTTTTGGAATTCCAACAACATAATTTACTCTCAATTATTCCTCCCTTCTCCAAGAAAACCTCCATGCATAAATAACCCACAAATATTTCCTTGATCTCATGAGATAATGTGCCATCTTTGAGCTTGTAGAGATTACTTAGGACATGCATTGATTTGAACACTATTGATTTGCCACCTAGTCTTGGTTAACTAGTCATTTGATCCATAGTTGACTAGATATTATCAACTGGAGTGAATTACACTATATATTCTCAAGTGGATAAATTTACTCTTATCCACATGTGAGACGCACTCTTAGTGATGATTCCAAGGAAGTCATGCGCTATTTTTGATAATTCCAATGTATGCATGCAAGACTAGACTTCATATAGTCATGAAATGGGAATTATTTCTTAAAATCAAGGAAGGAAGTCCTCTTCATCTTAGTAAATAGGAATTATCTCCTAAAATTAAGGAATGAAGCACTTTTCCTCCTATTTTATTGGAATTTACCTAATGGTGGTTTATGGGCCCATGGTTTTGGAAACCCGTGGTATTTTCCCATGGTATTACATGATAGGTATTTTCCCATGGTTTTGGAAACCCTTGTTAGGTACATGTGTGTGTATAATCTACTACTCATTTTGAGAAGACCCTCTATGTCCCCCTAGGGTGTAAAATATAATTGTAATGGATGCCCCCCTAATGTGTGAGGTCAACAGAGGAATGGATAGCCAAAGCATATTACAATAATTTTGAATGTGATGTGGTGTAAGGAAAGAGTTGAAGGGCAAGGAACCAATGAGTACCTCCAACTATACATCAACCAAACATATATAGATCATCCTCGAGGTAGGCATATCCATGCTCAAAGCATAAATAAATCATGCATGCCACCATAATACACAACAGATCCATGTAATGAAATGCAAGATCATGGCCACAAAAATACACAGTGGATCCATGTCAAAAGGAATCATAGCCATAAGTAAATGCAATGTCGATCTATGTCATAGTGAGTATGAGGAAGACATTGAACACCAATGATATTACTCCCATAGTCTTCAAAGTACTTCTACATAAGTGATGTACGTCATCGCAACTTGGGAGGTGTATTAGGAATGAGTGATGTTCTCTCAAGACCAAGGTATTCATCTCAACCTTGATGGTACAATTCTACAACATGCAAATATATGAGTTGATATCAAGCATGGTAGAAATCACCTAATTACCGACCATTGATTTATTTCATTAACAGACATGAGGGGACCAAACAATGATGTAGATGGGCCCAAAGGTACCTAGTACAATATATTAAGTCTGAATAGTTGATATGATTTCAACCGCATATAGAATCAATTGATCAGGGGTTGATGAGGTAAACCGACTGTCAATTGTGAGGAATCCTACCATTGAGGACTGCAAGATCCAAGGTACTAGTTGGTTTCTATATCTGTTTCCTAGATGAGGTGATGAAGTTCATAGGAAGAGATCCATTAAATGAGGGCCTTAATGTATCCCCCATCAATTGACATTAAACATACACAAAGATAATTTGAATGGATAGAATCACTAAGTACAACTGACACAGGGATGGTTGACTTGGATGGTCAACAAGATATCATATGGATGCTTATAATTAACTTCCCTTGAACATATAACACAAAAAAATGATGAATTGGCAGCATAAACTTAAGAGCATTGATGACACGGTGCAATAATGCATGAGGAAGTTGAAGCACTCTCCATAGGGACTAGAAAGGTAACCAATTAGAGGAGTATATGACATGTTGATGGTACAACTCATAGGAAACATATAACCCAACTGTAAGTGAATGACACAAATAGGTTCTGCGTTCAAAGGAGACAAGACTGACAACCACCATTTTGAGAATATAGATTAACGGTAACTTTCCCCTTCACTTTATTATGATTTTTTTGGTTATTGTCTCTTTCATAGTTTTATGAGTGAGAAAGAGATATAGAAGTGTGCTCGATAGTGTCTTTTTCATTCAATTTTTACAAGTCCAAAAAAGAGTTAAAAATATACTCGTGAGGTGTCTTTTTTATGTTTTAACAAGCATGAAGAAGAGTTAAAATTAAGCTCTTCTTGGAGAGACCAAGTGGTTGAACAACATGCATTGAAGATCCAAGTGTGTGGAATTGACCTAGGAATAATGGATGAAATAGGGTATTGGCAAGTGAGGTCCACTCATATCATTGGGTCTCTCCATGGGTGTAATGGTTTCAAAACTGAGGTATGTGGATGTAGACGACTAGAGGTCAAATGTGGTTGTAAATGGTAGTAAGAGAGAATCAAGCAAACAATAGTGTAATAGTAGACATAAATACATAGGTAGAAAAGGATTTACAACCATTGTTCGTGATCTTTTCGTCAATGTGTGAGCAAAAAGTGAGCACTTACATGCCTAGTTGGGCTCTTCTAGTCATGACAGCTGTAATGCAAAAGGTTAGAAAGAAAACAGTAAAGATATTAACAAGAATTAAACAAGAACTAAATAACAACATGAGCATAAAAACAAAAACTAAAAACAAGTGACA